>JAQIXQ010000137.1:0-52714 GCA_034700485.1 Pseudosinella alba | reverse complement strand
TTTGTGAATAATGAACTTTTTCGTCTATGGTTTACCCGCACCCGACAATCTACTGATTTAAGACCTACACTTTTTGTTCCTAGTTGTAATGTAAATTCGATGCAATATTATATTATTAATGAATGGAATGATTTTCTACGTAAAAATACTGTAATTTTTGATGATGAACTTACGTTAGAAAGTTTTACTGATAAGGTCAATGAATATTTGTTGGAATTTAGAAGTACAATTTATGTATTTAATTAATTTTATGTGATATTTGTTGATGACTCGGTTTGTTTTAAGGCTTATCCAATGTTTTCTGTAACGTGTTCTGGCAGGGAGACCAGTATTTTATATTACTGATGTTTGGTAACACGAAAATAAAGTTCAATCAATCAATCAATCAATCAAACCCTAACACTGATGGACTTCTTCGACAATAAAAATAAGACCCATGAAGAGGAATCAAGAGATGAGGTTACTACGCCAAGTTTGCTCCTCAACCTTAAAGTGACCCCTCCAGGCCTCCCGGACCTTGTTCTTAATGACAGCCAGGTGAATACGGAAGAGGGGCTGTTCGTTGACATCGTTGAGTTTAGGTCATTGATAAAAAATAAAAGGACGACGGGCATTGCACAGTTTTTCTTTTTAACTTACCTTTTCATCTTGATTTGCTATTTTATGGTTAGCTTTGGGATTGCATTTTGGTGCAAGCGGAGATTTAACAAAATGTCAGGTATATATCACTTGGACCAACCATCGTTAAATAAATGTTTAACCGAGATACCTTTACCAGATTTGTGATTGATTATATAAATTCCAGGCATAATGTAAAATTGAATATAATACAAATAAATTTCAAAATATAAAATGCGTAATCATTATAATTAGTTTCTTTACTGTTATTGTACTACATTGCATTCTATGTCAGAAGCATCAAATTTACACAGTTGCTCAGCGCATGATTGGTTAGTTAGAAGGGGGTCTGCCGATCCACAAAATTACTTGACCCAATCCTCACCGCAACCTTCCCCATCGACCTGGCCATCTGTTTGTAGAGCAACTTCTTCTCTTTGGAATTGACCATAGCCACCCCACGACATTTCTCTGATTTGGCAAACACCTCGGCCGCGATATTAAATGAGAAGACGGCAAGCACACAATCCACTAGAGCACATGGGAATAGAGTGAATCCCAGCATGTCAATGTAGCTATGCAACTTGACACAAGTGTAGAGGCAGATCACGATGAAAATCCAAGTTGCGAACATGACTGTGGGAGTGAGCGAGGTCTTGGAGGAGTCGTTGAAAATAGTTACCATAAGTTGAACCTGTCGATACTCAGTGAAGCCTAGGTTCCCTCCTTCAGATTGGAAAGACCGGGACCGAAGTCGACCTTCCCCCTGTAATAGACTGTTAGCGTAGGATAGATACTTGTTGAAACAATTCATGTAAATGAAGGCCCCACTGAAGAGTTGAATCGTTGCCAAGGAAGTTACGATGTAGATCATGTACGCCTCGACGAGAAGAATCCCAAACCGGAGGATGGTCAACCAGCAACCGCCGTTATTACAGGAAGCTCCACAACACAGAAATATGTATCCCAGGTTGGGTAGCATGCATGGGTCAACATATAGCAGACCCCCAATGCAAACAGAAGCGAGGAGATTACTGGCGAGCCCTGTTAACTGAAGTAGCTTCGTTATTAGAGAGGAACGGCGGTTTCCAACTCCAGCATTTCCTACATGAAAGACCGAACAAATTATACAAGTAAGTGAGTTGGCCATAATATATGCAAAATGAGAAATGGACAAGTCGACACTGCCCCACTTACCCAGACCGATTCCATGTTTCCTCTCAAATTCCAGGAAATAGGCCACCATCCCGAATTGACCTGGTCCCCCGCAAATCACAAGATTAAGTCGGTACAATTGTCCCAGTACGGCTATTGCGGTGAACAGGCATCCGATTACTTTCTCCGAGGTTCCCAAAACCTTCATCGTCATCAGGAAGTAAACTGTCGTGGTAATTCCATGAGCTCCGTGAATGGCTACATTCAATTTATACCAAATTAACTTAACTGGTGAGCTACTTGTTTTTGGTAGGGGAGCATCCTTCGGCCAAATGTATGGAACTAGGGCAGTGAGTTCCAAAATGCGTGATTGGAGCCTGATTAAATTGACTGTGGAAACATTCATGACTGAGTAATAAAATGAATGTGAACTTTTTGAGCCTGGGGTAGATTGTAAAACTGTTTTCAATCTGATATTCCGAATATTTTACAATAGAATAGGCAACTACGCGTTGGTTGAACAGCATTAACCCGTTTGTCATTGCATGAGACCCAAGAACGTCATATAACTTTTTATAATTAACCCTTCCAGCAACCCCACCTGACTAATATTCCATACTCGGGTATAGATTCATGAACGAGAATAAATTATTGTTTTAATTTAAATTCATAATAACCAGGGGTGTTTACCAAACGGAAATTTTAGAAACTTCCTGTGCCTGTTAATAATAGTTTATTTGGTATTTGGATTGGAATATCATGTTTTGGAGCTTGTCTTGCAATTATGTATATAACTGGGCGTTTACACTGCGAATAGTTGATTTGCTTTTCTATTTGTTGTCAAAGAGTAAATATACTTTAACCCAAAAGTGATTTCTGATGCAGTACAATAGGCTCTCAAGTAAACTTAAAAGGCTGTTAAATCCTAATTAGTTCAATAGAAACTCGTTCAATAAATATATCCGATGAAAAATAAATATTTCAGTAGCCACTTAAATAAATAAGAAAACATGCTGGTTATTATGCTTAATGCTAAAGTTTAAATCGTCAAATACGGATACGTTCACCGTGTTTGTTCAGGATAATATTACCAAATGTTGCTTCCCAAAATTGCCAACACACGAGGAAAAATTAAGTATGACGTTTGGCGCCGTCTACTGACAATAAATGCTATAAGTGCTATATTCCATTCGGAAATACATATATGTAAGTAAAATAATATATTTCGAAAGAGCCATAAATTAATATAAGAGCCCAATAATTTCCAGGTAAACGAAGATAATAATTAATTACCTTCCTCGAGCTTGCAAAATCGTTTGATTATCAAAAAGTGTCATTTCCATGACTGATGTAATTTAAATATATTCGTCTGTTTTGTATTTCTCCAAGTAAAAAGGAATGCGCCTCCCATACTCCACTCCCATAGTTCTCAGTAGGCTTGGGAAGCTTTGTGGGATAATCTTCAACAATATATTTTATAACCAATATAATTAAGGAAAACCGGCAAGAGTAGAAGTAAACAGGAGAAAATACCAACTACATCCCCTATAATTTCATTTATTTGTAGCCTAATTATAAATTGTGGGTTTTGCGTTTACTCTGGTAGTCCTATTACATGTAACATAGCCACATATGCATACTCATCCACGGTCACAAAATAAAATTACCTCATTTATAGCTCTGATCTATGCACTTATAAAGCGGGAAAGGAAGCAACTTTACTCCCAATCTATGATCATTTCATCTGAAATTATAATTTGAGATTCTTATTGTCCGTATACCAGGAATAATTATATCTCATAAATATTTCAATGCATAACTTCAGGCTTGTAACACTGGCAATGAGTCTAATATAGAGTATGAGGTCAGGCGCCTACATAGAGTGATGTATAGGTTAAACTTATATAAAATGACTTGTATATATATCCACTGCAAATTGCAGTGCACAATGGTCGTGCATACTGCATAGGATGCAAGGATGATGAGTCGACATATTACTTACATAAATCAAATATTAACATTCGCAGAATGGCAATATAAATCATATACAATTTAGCGTTTAAGTGTGGAATTCACACATCTCATTTTATCAATCCACCAAGATGGACCTCCAAGTAAACTCACAATGTACACAAGAGTGACATATAAAAAATGTGAAGTGGCGGATCGTAATATGATGACGACATATAGTCGTGTCTTAAACCATGTACAAATAGTAACTTGAACAATTGTGTTTCGCAATATATGTCATTTCAGTTTTCATTTTCATCTCGCGATTTCACTTGTGACTTGCTCTTTGCAATCATTTCGGTTCATTGCCCCCTCATGAAACAAAAATTTCTTTGACCATGAAATATTGCATTCTCCTTCCATGTATGCAATGAAGAGGGGCTAGTGTAAAATATATTTAGCAACAGATCGGAACATTATTATTTTGTTCGTCCCCCTTGCCACAACATCGCATCGTGTGTGTCTGTCGGTTAAATTATTCCAATCAATCTACCTGCAACAATCTCGCGATCACGAAAATGAAGACATTTTTAGTGATTTACCTTCTTAGCCTTTTTGTGATCCTCACTAATTCCTCTGTGCATTTTCAGAGTGGGAAGAAATGCACTGTGACGATTGGAAATGGAACAATTAATGGTAAAACAACGGATACTCTGAATCCTTCAAGGAAGGTTTGCTCTTATTTGGGAATACCTTTTGCTGCTGTGCCAGTGGGATTCTTAAGGTTTAAGGTAATTATTGAAATAAATTTATCATTAATTCGAAGTAATGAATTGAAAATAATTTCTGAACAAAATGGAAGTTCAGCATTTGACAGCAAATTGATCATTTATTTACAGTCGCCACAACCAGCCCAAGCGTTTGGGAATATGAATGCCACTACACATCCGAGCTGGTGTCCACAAGGGAGTATTCCCCCTCCTGGGATTACAATGTCTGAGGATTGTCTCTATCTGAATGTGTACCATCCAGTGGTAAGACAGTGACCAATTTATGTTGTAAAATGTGAGTAGCCTTGGCTTCCGACTGTAATTTAAAAATTCCATCTTTTTTTCATTTTTTTTGACATGCACAGGTTGAGAATATATCCAACTCAAGTTTTCCAGTGATGATTTGGTAAGCACTAAGCGACATGGCACAATTTGTTTGCCGAAATAAATGCGACAATCCTGTAGTGCAAATATTCCTGATTATTAGTTTGTTTATGAACGGTTTACTTTATATTTATTTTCTGACAGGATCCATGGCGGAGGTTTCATTGCCAGTGACTCTCTGCCTTACTATACTCCTTCAAGATTGCTGGCCAGGGATGACATTGTCCTCGTGGTTGTCCAGTACAGATTGGGGTTACTTGGTTTGGTGCCAACTTCTCGTAATCTACAATTAAGCTATTGCTTACGGACCTGATAATAATGCTGAAATGATGATTTTCTTTTCATAGGATTCTTAAGTACTGGTGATCAGATTGTTCCGGGCAACAATGCTCTTAAAGATCAGGCAATGTCCATTCGATGGGTGAATGAAAACATCAGGGCATTTGGTGGAAATCCGAAACAAGTTACCATATTTGGGGAAAGCGGCGGTAATATTTCATTAATTAGTAATTATTAAATTTCTGTATTTTCTTCAGTGGTAATTTCCAATGACTAATTAGTTGAGAAACATTTTAATTCTAGGCGCATTATCAGCAATCTACCAATTGCTCAGTCCAATGAACAAGGGTAATAAAAATAAATTATGCACGTTGGGAAAACGGACCCAACAGGACTAAAATTACTCATTTGCTCCATGTTCCAACAACACAGGTTTGGTACACCGAGTAATCGCTCAGAGTATGCCAGAGCTCGGCCATATCGACAAAAATCCGGAACAATCAGCCAAATTAATGGGATCCCGTCTGAATTGCACAACCACCTCAATTCCGGAGATGATAAATTGTCTGCGTGAACAAAGTTGGGAGGAAATTATCCTAAAGCAAACGGAATATATTATAGAAAGCTACCAGAATAACAAAATTCCGCGTGCCACAATACTCCCTGTGGTGGAGCCCAATATACGCGGAGCCTTCATAACAGAGGAGCCCTTGGAAGTAATTCGGAATGGGAGGGATTGGGATACGGCCATTCCGATTATGATTGGGGCAACCAAGCACGAGGGCTCTTTTATGTTGGCCACCTTATACGTGACAAGAATCGGACCTTTGGGACTGGATAAGGATCCGGAGCACATGCGGGACCAGGTGGTTCCCGATATCCTGTCATATTTTGGGATCGAGGGGGATTCTGTGAATCGGGCGGTGGCTTCATCCATGGAGCGGACGTATTTGCCCGGGGTGAACCGATCCAGTTGGAATGAGAGCATGCCGGGATTAGTTGACGTGAGTGAGGATATTTAACCCGGCCCATTTCATAAGTCATAAAAGTGGATAATTACGATTAGTTTTGTTAGCCAAGATATTATAATTTCTTATAATTTTGCAGATAATGTCAGTCTTCTATTTTAAATCATCAATACTTGCCACAACTGAGCTGTTGAGCAAGCGGGGAAGCAAAGTTTATCTGTACTCGTTTGAGCATCACAGCAGCAACACTATTTTTCCGATGACATTTGTCACAAACTTACCAATTGAGATTGGCATCTCGCATGGGGACGGTGAGGTTTTGGACGTTTGAAAACAAATATATTTCACAACTTTTAAACTAATGTTAGCCATTCGTAAATACAAGTATGCCAACTGCATTATTTCTAGATATGATCTATTTGTTTGACTTCCCATCCAACTTTACTGCTGCGGATCAAGCCTTTTCCGGAAAGCTGTGTGATCTCTGGATAAACTTTGGGAAGTCTGGGTTAGCATAATTTATTTAGAATTACTTCTATTAGTTTACCTTAGTGCATATTAAACAATTTATGAAGTTTCTAAAAATGCACTTTTCTAGAAATCCTACCCCTGTGCCTAATGAACGCTATGAGCAATGGCCCGCTTATGACCTTGCTGATGGACCATACATGAAACTTAATGGGACACCTTCCATTCAATTAGACTATCGTTCCTCATGGTTCCCTAATGGATTCGAGTGGGACTGAAATACCGGACTTGGCTTTACTCATAAAATTGAATTTTAGGTTTAATCAAGTTGCTCGAGATTTTAATAAAATGGCGAGAACTTGGCTATTAGGTATTAAAAATACTTCCATATTTCACAGCAGTAGCTGACTATTCATCAGGATATTATTACGAATACCTATTAATATTATGATTTGGCAAACATTTCGTTTCGATAATAAATGTATTACTTTTCATCATTGTTTACCTATTCACAAGGTGATAATTTCCGTTGAATTTTGATACGGATGAAGAGTACTGGTGGAGACCATGAAATTATGTATGGTGTTCTGGTGCCCATGGTGCAAAATGCAAATGTGGGTCAATTGTGGTTCATATGGAACAAATCAAATCAGAAAGTGAATTGTTTTATGTACTTGGTACTTTAATGAATTTCATTCACATGTTCACATTTGAATAACTTATTCAGAATAAGACTACTTGCGCCAGTTTTTTTTATTATTATACTGCCTATCTTTTAAATGAACATTTGGTTGACTTACTACACTACATAGTTTTGCTACGTTGTAGTGAAGCTCATTGAGCATCCTACCTACCTACACCCTATGTAAGCAGCATCAAATTGACACAGTTGCTCAGTGCATGATTGGTTACTATGCCACAAGGTAACTCGATTCAAAAAAATCTAATAGCGACTGTTTTCGTGGACTTTTGACATGCCTATCTACTACATGTATTACGTTGCCCCATCACTCGCTGACTGAAATGTATTGTGTTGCAAAATGCACACGTGTATTACCAGCCATCGAGCAATGGGGCAACGTAATACATGTATTAGATAGGCATGTCAAAAGTCCACGAAAACAGTCGCTATTGGATTTTTTTGAATCGAGTTACCTTGTGGCATAGTAAGTTGAATGGGGTCTGCCGATCCACAAAATTGGTTGAGCCAAACCTCACAGCAACTTTCCCCATAGCCCTAGCCATCTGCTTGTAGAGCAACCTCTTCCCTTTGGAATTGACTATGGCCATCCCACGACATTTATCTGATTTTGCGAACACCTCCGCCGCGATATTATATGAGAAGACGACAAGTACACAGTCCAATCAAAGTGGGATTCATCTAATAGTGTCGGCAACAAATGTCTTTGTTCAACCCTTTTAAGGAGTTTCTAAGTATTTCCGCTATGGATAGGAACACCAGCGCCGCGTTAACGTGGACGGAACACGTTTTTTTCTATACCACAACCGTTCCCCTATCCTATCCATGTTAACAAAATTGCGGTGCCCACACAATTAGATGAATCCCACTTTGGTCCAATAGTGCAAATAACTAGTAAAGAACAGAGATCAGGAAAGGACTTACTAAATCAGCTGATCAGTTGATGGGCTTCAGCAAAATGAACAAAGAGAAAAGCAACAGCAACGTTCTATGAATAAAGCCATGGAAAATGCACTATGGAAATATGAATTTGAATAGGAATAAGAGGAGAATATCTACGCAGAGAAACAACCAAACGAAAGGGATTAATTGGGATATTGGGAATAATTAAAATAATTAAGTGCATTGAGTTAAAGAGACACATAATTACTTTCATGAATGGTAAATTTTGAGCTGGTGGTATGGTTTTATAATATGGTGTACATAATTTGGCCAGAAAAAAATACATTATTGACGAAAAAAATGCAATTTAAAATGACGAAGGAACGACATTTTTCCATTCCTCTGGCAAACTGCAAAAGTACTAATTGCTTTATTTTTCTGCGTTTTGGGGTAATTGAACAATTAAATGGTAAAATAAATATCACCTTAAAGTTAAATTAGCATTGGGAGGATGGTAAGTAAAGTTTTTAAAGGGTACTTGCGTAAGCCAAAAATGGACAAGAAGAAGGGCCCTTCATTATAAAAATCAAACAAGAAATGCCCTTCCCCACTTGGCATTATGTAGTCAAAAAAGTTTTCTCATCTAATCCCAATATTAACTTAATCCCCATTGCCGTCATTATGATATACTACTACCTGTAAATATCTATCTAGTTAACTAAACCTAAACCAAATGCCCCATTCTCATCATTAGTTGCCGGTTGGATCCCCAACTAAATGGACCCAGAACAATTACGCGTATATGCTGTAATGCCTATGCAAGTTAGATGCAGTCAAGGTTAAAATAAATATTTGTAAGCTTCCATTCTGGTTTTGGGTGAAGTGGACAGCATTTGCATTTTGCTTATTGTTATTATTGTTAGTTCTGTTAGTTTATGTTCCCTGGTTTGATCTCATTCTGTTATTTTTTTAACCGGGCAATATTAAAGAGAAGTGATCCTTCCGGTTTCGCTTATGGCATTTGGAGCATTGAAGGCAGGGAACTTCCAAGTATATTTTGGTTTAAAAATCGACACTGTTCAAAATAAGCAGATTTATTCTGTGTATGATTCCGGTCATCACATCACATCCTTTCATTATTGGAGGAGGAGTTGGAACTTGGAGCTTGGAATAGATTGGGGATTCCACAATGGAAGCAAACTTTGAACTGATTGTGCAGCCAAAGGACCCGTACCTGGGGATCGTAAGTGATGATGTTGATAACCCAGAATTCAAATTCCCAGATGATAAGGGTAAGCTCAAGGTTGGAATCAAGCCAATTGGGTTCAGGGGCAGGGGACACCCATGGAGCCGAAGGAATCGGAAGCGGTGCTTGGATCTGGAAGAGCAGTTGGTCAAGGAGTTGGGACGGGACAAGTGGTGAGTTATTTTTAACTATTATCTTATATCATCTTAAGTTATCTAGAGTTACCCCATGTCACAATTAATGATTGTTTTATATAGGGCCATTTCCCTCAAACTGAAGATGAATGCCGAGGAGCTCCTCATTGACATGAATGACATCAATGAGGAATTGAAAGTGGTCTCCTTCGATGTTTTGGTGGAGGGGGAAGTACTCGACAAGCTCCACTCCTTGATGCTCTACGGGCTGGAAAGGAGCGGACGGCTGGAATTGAGCTTGGAGGGAACACTGGACAACTTGGACGTGAACGAGCCAGTAGGTGCTGAAGACGAGAACAATTATCTTATTTCCTGGGACGGTAGTTTTAGTGCTGGTAAGTAAACCTGCCGGGACAGTGGCGGACAATATAACTGCATTTAAAATTTTGATTTGGTTTTTCATTAATGAATTATTAATGATTATAATTATTAATTTAATTGTTAACATTCATATTTCTTTATTCAGAACTTCTTCCCCAGAGGGATGGCAACTCCCCCTTTTGCTGCAAGTATGCTGCCACGAATGTCAAGCTAATGAATGAGACAGACAACGGCGATCACGCCATGCTACTCCCTCACGCCGACATTGGAAAATGGAGACTTTCCTCTCCCCGCTTGATTGTTCGTGGGACCTCGTCAGACTTTGACAATGAGCTAGTCTTGGGTTACCCGGGCATCATTGGACATTACAAAAGGTTGCTGGAAGACGGAACACGTGCGGACCTTCAAATCATCGGGCTAGACGGAGTCATCGTCCCATGCCACTCATGTGTTCTTGCAGGTAAGAAATTAATTTGGCAATTTTATAATTAGTTTGATACAGTCAACTCGTGAAGGAGCCTATACTTAGAAATAGTTAGAAACATATAATTATGTTAATTTTCAGTCCGTAGTCCTGTCGTCGCAGCAAAGTTTTCGGGGCGATTTGAGAATGACGTCAAGAAGTCCACAATTGACTTGAGGGAGAGCTCCAAAGAGGAGATCTCTGCATTTTTGGAATTCCTCTATTATGGTGGGACTGAGAAGGCGTTGCAGAGTCCAACTGTGGCGATGGGGGTGTTCCACATCGGACAGTATCTTCTCGTCCCGGAAGTGGAGCAGACAATGGAAGAGATTTTGCTCACCAGGCCCGCCCATTTGTTTTCAGTGGACGCCGGATTGGAGCTGTATCACCTTGGGAGGACATATGACAAGATAGGACTCCAGCGGAAGGCAATCGACGTGCTCGGGATGTAAGACTGGGAATACTTTAGCTGCAAAAATAACTTCATGCCGATTTATAAATCTCATTCACTCATTCGCTAATTTTAAGTTTCTCGCTTTCCAGATGGACTACTAAAGAGGTCAAGGCCTCCGAACTGTTTCGTATCATACTGCCCAGTGTCACCCTCAGGAAGGAATTCCGAAACTGCCGGAAGAAATTTTGAAGAATGATTGAATGAACGGTTAAAATATTGAAAGTGAATGTGATTAACTGATTTTGAGTTTAGCGAATGGGCTAGTTTTTCCCCCATTATTGTCTAGTGTTAATTTAGTCAGATGTATTTTATTGATTTAAAAGTGTAATTTTCGATAATGATAGTCAGTCATTTTATAGGTCATACATTAATTATAAGAATGACGATTAGTTTGTCATTTTTAGCATATTAGTTAGTTTTATCATTGTGTTATGAAATTAGACGGTGAAATTAAAAATTATCATTTTACGTCATCATCAAGTCACATTAAGTTTTAGAGAAAGTTGGAATACATATTATGCATGATAGTTATATGTAATAATGACAGACATGATGAAATATGAAATAAAATAATAAATTATGATGAGCATTTAATTTCATCATTCACAAAGTTACACGTTTTCATACTTATAAATAAATCTATCTTAAACTCATTTAGTTAAAAATAACTTTTACGTTGGTCATATGTTTATCATAATTGTCTAGTAGTGTAGTTGTTTATTATGCTATGCTAATTAATGATCATTTCACAATCATCTATAGTCTCTGCTTGCGTAGACCCAAAAGGATTCCCTGGCCGACGAGTGATATGATATGATATGAACTTAATTAGATCCTGCTAAAATGCCTTTTTACATGTAATAAAAATCAGCTTTTCCAAGTTCCAAGTCCTTCCCAATTTCTCAGTTTGATCCAGCCCGAACCAGACCAGCAAAATGAGTTAAGAGTTCCCAAATTATGCTTTCTTTGATTTAAGTTCATTTAAGAATGTTCTGCTTTCAACTTCAGACGGACTGATGAAGAAATCAAAGCATCCGAATTGTTCACCGAGCTATTCCCCATGAACGCACGGAAGCGATTTTGAATTTAGTTCAGAATCTGAACTTCTCATCTCATTATAATCTGAAAGGTTATCCATTCTCTAACAGCAATTATGGAGCAAGTTGTAGTTAATATTTTTTTGTGCCGGTACATTACTTTGTTAATTTGTTGTTTGATTAATTTTTATGTAGTAGATACAAATTACTCATTGTGGAAATATATTTAATGGTCTTATGACGATTCACCCAAAGATTACTCACACAATAGATTACTCACCCACGGATAACTAACCCACACATGAAGATTCACCCACAGATAACTAATCCACAAATTAGGATTCACCCACAGATAACTAACCCACACATAAAGATTCACCCACAAATAATATACCCAAAAAAGTCAATTAACCATCATGGCTTTTTCACCCAAAATTCAATCCACCATAACAAATGTACATCGTTGAAAATAGAAATCTCCGTTTTAATGATAGTGAGATGACATTTATCAAATTGGTCATTTATCAAATTGGAAGAAAGGAAACAGTTTATTACGGAGCTGAAAGCTCAGTAATGGTAGTCGGGGGTGTATGGCTTGTCTTACAGTAAATGGATTTAATACACCGGAATTAACGAGACAAGTGAACATACAAATCATATTCCGCAGCCTGAAAATGTTATTTTTACAGAATTTACAGAAAAGTTCAAAGTGAAGGTTTATCAAAGAAATATGCAAATTACTGTATTGCTACTCTAGTTATAGAGTAGAAATACAATCTTTTCTTTGGCAGCATTTGCTACTCTTATGGATGTCGTTCTAAGGTTTAGGGAAAGGTGTGTACCCCAATCAGATTACTCACCCACGGATAACTAAACCGCACATACATAAGGATTGACCCACAGATAATATGCCCAAAAAAAGTCAATTAACCATCATGGCCTTTTCACCCAAAATGCAATCCACTATAATAAATGTACATGGCTGAAAATAGAAAACTCCATTTTATTGACAGTTAGAGAAATGGCTTGGTTGTAATAATTAACGATGACATTTATCAAATTGGTCATCGAAGAAAGGAAACAGTTTATTTTGTGTGCAAATACAAACAGAGTAGGGGGTGTATGACTTACAAACATACAATTTACCGAAATTAACGAGACAAGAGAACACACTACTCATTCTCATCCATAGGCGGAGCCAGGAAATGTGATTTTTACAGAATTCACAGAAAAGTTCAAAGTAAGGGTTTATCAAAGAAATAATATTTCTGTCATAAAAGTGGATAATTACGATTAGTTTTGTTATCCAAGATATTATAATTTCTTATATTTTTACAGATCATGACGGTCTTCTACTCATCAATACTTACCACTGCTGAGCTTTTGAGCAAGCGGGGTAGCAAAGTTTATCTTTACTCGTTTGAGCATCACAACCTCAACACTATTTTTCCAATGACATTTGGCACGAATTTACCAATTGAGATTGGGATCTCGCATGGAGATGGTACGGTTTTGATAATTGTATACAAAAATATCATCAACGATTTAAATTTCAATAAGATAATTAATAACGGAAATGCAACTAACATTTTATCTAGATATGATCTATTTGTTTGACTTCCCATCCAACTTTACTGCTACCGATCAAGCCTTTTCCGAAATGGTTTGCGAAACTTTGTGAAGTTTGGGTTAGCATTCAAGTTCAAAATTGTGTGATCAACTAAATGAAAAGTTGTTGCCAAGCTTCTTAATATGTAATATTTAGCCATTTATGAAGTTATTTAATTTCACTCTATCCTAGAAATCCCACACATGTGCCCAGGGAGCGATATGATCAATGGCAAGCTAATGACATTGCTGATGGACAATTTATGAAGCTTAATGGGACACCGTCAGTTCAAGTTGACTTCCGATCGTCATGGTTCCCAAATGGCTTTGATTGGGACTGAAAGTCCAACTTTGTGCTTTTCCTCATAATGTTTGCATTTATCCTTCTACCACATTGCCCCGAGTTTTAATAAAATGCCACTATAATTTGACTATTATTATAAATATTTCCTTATTTCATAGCCTTAACTGAATTACTCATGTCGGCAATACCTGACCCAAGTGCAAGTTTCGAAGACTTCGAGAAAACATAAAGGCTTTTTTTGGCAATTTATTTGCCTCATCACCTCCAATCATCTCAGCTCTAGAAAAGGTAACAGTTAGTTTTCATTATTTCAGCTTTTACTGTACATGGGCAATTAATGAACCAGCTTCGGCTTCAGCAGTACTCACTCAAGAACGACAACATTAAAATTAAAATACATTGATAACAACAGGGTAAACTTTCAAACATCCCATATGCCACAGTAAAGTAATTTAATTTTTATCTACTTAAAATTACATAATAATTAGTAAAATTACGATAAGCATACATACTATTAGTCCGCAATATCGTCACGGATCTTGCATAATGTACCATCTACAAAAGTGGTCGGTTTCAAAGTGTACCATCTACAAAAGTGGTCGGTTTCAAAATGTACCATCTACTGCTTATTTGCAAAGCTAGATGGAACAATTTGAAACCGACCACTTTTGTAGATGGTACATTTTGAAACCGACCACTTTTGTAGATGGTACATTATGCAAGATCCGTGACGATATGCAATAGTAAATGTCAAGTCAAGCCTAAAAGATTGAAGAATGAACAAAGGACGAACGGACGGGCTCAGCACATTAATAAATTTTGCATGATGTCCCATCTCAATGCCGCCGATTATGAATTGATGAGTTGATTTTAGCTGTTATGTTCTTCTAGCTCTAGCTCTGGTCAGCAAACAACCGGATCGGATCAGAATTGTTTATCTTCTTGGATTGTTTCTTTTTTGGAGTTGCCAATTTATTTTTAATTGTCAGTTAGTTAACTAAACTCTTCTCTCCCATTCTTGTTCCAGTTCCAGAGTTTTTAACCGTTAATTGAATTGGTGACTGGAGTGATTAAAATTGTTATAATTATATTTTTAACTTGGCAATAGAAAAGTGCTTTGAATAATCATCCATCACATAATCACTGTTCAGTTCTAACCTCTAACCTCAGAGTGGCATCATAATGGAAGCAAAATTCAATTTAATTTTAAAGACATCAAGTAAAAAGTATCATGGGATTGTTAGCACCAACCTGAAGAACCCGGAATTTAAGATCCCGGGCGACCAGCGCCAGTTCATCATCGGAATCGATCCCATCGATCCCGTCATAGACAAAGTTGAAGAGGGCAGAATGCTTTATGATGATGATGAAGACGAAGACGAGGGGATGAGTGGGGAGGAGGACAACGATGAAGACGGAATGATCGGGGGTGATGAGGGGCAGGGAACGAGTGGGGATGATGAAGACGATCAGGTCGAGAAAATGAAGCCAACAGAGAGAGGAGGAGGAACCGGGAGCCGTAACAGTGACCCCAACAAGAGGAATAAGAAGCGCTGCTTGGATCTGGAAGCCCAATTAGCCAAGGGGTTGAATCGGGATAAATGGCAAGCTATAGAGATGCTCTTAATAATTAACTAATTGTTCACAATTAAAGTGTCATACATGTATTCATTAAATATGTATAATTTATTATTATCACTTAACTTTCAGGGCCATCTCCCTTAAATTAAAGATCCATAAGGACTACATTGTCATCGCTGATGAGGACATGCGGGGCCGTCACAAATTGGTGATGACCTCGGTCGACGTCTCTTTGGAAGGGGAAGTTCTGGACAAGCTCCGCTCCCTCATGCTGTATCAAATCCGTGGGGGGTGGCTGAAGATGAAACTTTATGCCAAATTGACGTCCTTGGCCACCAACCCGAATCCTGACCCAGGCCCAGTTGACTATTATGACTATCGTTACCGTACGCATCCTTATTATGAGCAGTACGACTCCTTTATCATTACAGGTTAGAAAGAGTGGCGAGGATTAATTTTGTCATGTTATTAATATTTAACTAAATATCAAATATAAGTTTTAGTACTAATCGCATTCCAAATATCTCTTGTCAATCGATCAGATCTTCTTCCCCGGGCGATGGAGGTTGTTGGTGTCGATGGCTGCGATCATGTCAAGTATGAAGCTACCAATGTCCAGCTAAAAAATGAACCCTTCAGTCACAACGGATGCACGGTCTTGTTTGAACCACCTACGAAGGCGAATGAGAGATGGGGGCTTTCCTCCATCCGGTTGATAATTGAGGGGACTTGCTCCGACTTTGATAAGGCCCCGCCCAAGTCCAGTGACATGGGGATGGCTGCCGGGACAAACAAAATGATGCTGGAGTCTGGACTGTTTGCGGACCTGAAAATCATCGGGGGGAACGGGGCAATCGTGTCATGTCATTCGGCTGTTCTTCTGGGTGAGAAAACATTAATTGCAACTTAAAAACATCGATTTTGTTTTTAGGCTTAAAAGTAACTTTTAATTGTTTCCAGTCCGTTCTCCTGTGATTGCTGCGAAATTTTCCGGGAGGTTCGAGAGTGACGCCAATAAAGAGAGAACGATGGAACTGAGGGAGTGGTCCAAGGACGAGATCACTGCCTTCTTGGAATATGTCTATTATGGCGGGACTAAGAACGCAGTAGAAAGCCCCTCTCTGGCCATGGCGGTGTTCGAGATTGGACTTTATCTTCTCGTCCAGGAAGTGGAGCAAGCCATGGAAGGGATTTTACTCACCAGACCTGCCGAGTGGTTCTCAGTGGACGCCGGATTGGGATTGTACCAGCTTTGGATGAAGTATGGCAAGAAAGAATTCCAGCGGAAGGCACTTGACGTACTTGGAATGTAAGGCAAATAGTTTGAAGAGGTGCCAAAATAATGCTTATTTTAATTTAAGTTAGTTTGAGAATGATCTGTTTTTAATTTCAGACGGACCGATGAAGAAATCAACTCATCTGAATTGTTCGCCCAGCTATTATCCAGCGCCGATTTGAGGGAGGAGTTCATGACATCTCGAAAGCGTTTTTGAAGGATTTTAACTGACACCGTATTGCAAAGTATTTAAGTACAAAGTACAGACATAACCTGTTTTGGAAGTATAACTAATCGATGACTAATATGACATGCCCGATTTAATTATTTATGTACTATATTTTGAAAGAAAACGAATTCTAAATATTTGTAATATGTTAAATGTCTATTAAACGGTAAATAAAGTCTTTTTTATGATTTACAGAATAAATAGTATTTATTGGATTTGAATGTGAATATTTTATATTTTTAAAAATCATTTTCAGATTAACAATGAAAATTAAGGAAAGTATAAATATACTCATGTAAAAACCGCAAAAGAATAGTAGAAAAAAATTCTCTGAGAAACAATGATAAATATTAATTTATAATAATTATGTAAGGGAGGAGGAACACTTCAAATAATCCAGTATACCGACATCCTCAATTTTTCCCCTCTGCTGCAATTCGAGCTTTTGAATTTAAATACGCCTCAAAACCCTCTCTGGTGAAGACGTCCCACTGGAAACTGAAGACCTTCAGGAGAGGCATCATCTCCCAGATATTGGACCTGTACATCTCCCCGTCCAACAGGAACTGGTTCACTTGGATGAACTCATCAGCCTTGCTAAACTGGATCCGTTGCAGGTTAGTCCAGTCAGATTTGGACTTCAGAGTAATGTCGACCTTTGAGTCCAACATGCCTCCTCCTGTCCGCTTCCGGTAGATCACGTGAAGACTCTCCAGGAATGGGAAGCAATGCATGAGAAAGTCATAGGGTGGGGGTTGCCGATTATTTGGATCCACTATTTCCAGCGATGTCAGTGAAGACGGCGCCCTGGGATAACTTTCCATTTCAAACCTTTGCGTAGGTTTACCGGGAAGTGGCCCAATTAGCCGAAGAGAAGCCAATCTGGTGGTGGAGCACAACTTGTTGATGACCACCATCAAGGTCTTCAGCCCATATTCCAGTGAAATGTCCAAGGTCAACTTCATCAGCCCGGGCATCCTCACCCGAAGCAAGCTTCCCAAATGAAGGATTCCCCCGGTAGGGCACATGACGTGGAGTTCATTCAGATTGGGCCATTCCAGGTGACGCACTAGGCTCCATAAGTTTACGGGGAGGCGGAGCTTCCGAAGCTGCATGCTATGCCGTTGGAACAGAAAGAGATTCTCCAAGTCATGGGCACATTCGATCGTCTCCAGTTTGGGGTTGACTGGAATGTTGTAATCCGGGCCGAAGGTGAAATAATTGAAACGATGGAGGGGCTGGGCAACCATGCGAGGATAGGTCAACCTCCGCAAGTTTGGAAGATACTGGAACAGGAGCGGGTGTAAAAACCGGCGGAGGATCGTTGTGTCCCACTCTCTCGGCTCCATCTCCCATGGACAAGGGAAGAACAGGTTGAAGTACCAAACTTCCTTTCCAAAAGCTTCCAAGAAGTGGAATAGCTTGTCCCACCATTGTTGCTTCCCGACATTCTCCTTATGCTTGGGCATCATGGGCTTCAACAAAGTTAGGCTCAGGTACCTTCCAATGAATGGGTTCTGACCGGCCATGTCCCGGAAGTATGGGTCCTCCAAGATGGCGAGGTCTTCTTGGCCAAGGACAATCGATAACTCGTTCCTTCCACAGATTCCCTTTTCCTTCAGCGGACAGACAAAATCAATAATTCTGGGATCCCTCTCATGATGAGCAATGGGCTGGAGGGACGGATGACCTTCGAGGAAACGATCCACTCCCGTCCGCCAACCTCTGCAGACGGAGCGGGCTTCAAGGAGCTTGTTTCCCGGGAGAAACTGGTAAAGGTGGGGCAGGGACTGCTCCAACATCCAGCCTGTCTTCCATGGGTGGAGAATGTCTTCAAAAAGCTGACACGCGTTGGTGCAGTTCCACAAGTCGTTGGGGTCCATCACGTTTCCCAGGATCATCCTCCAAACCTGGAATTAAAGATCAAAACTAACTTGCTTAAAAAATTTAAAAACTGACATGCTTAAATAAAAATTAAATCGATTCATTAGTTTATTTTTTTACAAACCTCCTCCGGAAGTGCTTTAGCCCCAACCGCAACTGCAAAGATATTGGCACCTCCATCCCGCTGACCTTCAGCCAAATGATGGGGTTCCATAAGGTGCCATTCCAGAAGGCGAAGCTTGATGTGGATGACCTTCCTCTTCAGCACCTGGACCTCATTCTCCTTCCCCCGGGTGAGCTTACCTAGCTGGTCTACCCCCCTCATCAATTCCTGCACAACCGGCTTGAGTTCCTCCTCCTCCTTCTGGACTGCCGCCAACTCCTTCAGATTACTTTTGTACTCCCTGACCTTCCAAGCCCACTCATCCTCAGTTTTCAAGACCCCCTTGACCAGCTTCAAGGCCCTCTTCAGCTTCCCATTTTCCTGGCGCAGTTGTCCAACCTCAGCCATTAGCATTTCCCTGGTCGGCTCCGGTTCCACCTTCTCGACTTCCGGTCCCGGTTGTTGAAGGTTATCATTCCCCCCTCCTGCCATGGAGCTTTCCAATGACTTCGCTGCCTCCTCCCCCATCCAGATCCGGTTGGATTTGGATTTGGAAACTTTATCACTTGTTCCAGCCCCGTCCATTTCCCACACTTGGACTTCACTAAATATGGCTTATCTTCGGAGGTAGTTAAAAACAGCAACAATTTAATTAACTAATTCGATGGAACTTGGACACTCACTCGAAGGACAAACGAAAACTTTTTTTGTGAATGAACAGGTGACACATGACAAGTGCGAGAGGAGAAGGGAGGATGGAAGAAGAACTTACTCAAATCAGCTGTTCCATCAGTTGATGAGCTTCCGTGAAATGAAATGAAGTGAACAAAGAGAATGGCTTGGTTGATCATATCATGAAAACAAGCTATACAAAAACAAAAGCAACTGAACTTTTTGGACATGGGTGAACCTGTCCATATAATTTAGGTTTTCATGCTAGTAAGTACAAAAGCAGACGTGTCCTACTGATTTGGGATTTAGTTGTGTTTGGGAGAGCCTCGACTCGGTGCCACTTTTGCAATCTGGACTCAAGATACACATAAATTATAAACTATTCAAAAATTATTAACCGACCTGTTCAAATCAAGTAAATTTATAGTAATTAAATTCCTAATTATTTTTATTTCGAGATAAATTAATTATCATTTAATTTAGTTCAGTATTGTGACTGTGAGGCGATTTGGAATAGGAGACTCCACAATGGAGGCCAACTTTGACCTGATTGTCCAGCCAACTGGAGCTGGGATCCCGTATTCGGGGATCGTCGCAAATGATGTGGATAATCCGGAATTCAAAATCCCGAATGATAAGGGTCAGCTCATCGTTGGACTCAAGCCTGAGGGGAAGGGAAGGAGGAATCGAAAGCGGTGCTTGGATCTGGAAGCCCAATTAGCGAAGGAGTTGGAGCGTGATAAGTGGTAAGTTATATTCGTATATATTTTTAACTGCTGATTAATTTAACTACAAACAACTTATTAAGTGATGCTCAGCGTGAAAGTTACCATGTCACAATTAATTAGAGATTGTAATGGCTTCCAAACATTCTAGGGCCATTTCCGTGAAGCTGAAGGTGAATACTGAGGAGCTCCTTATGGACACCACGGACAACACGAACTTGGAATTGAAGCTGGTCTCGTTCGATGTTTCGGTGGAGGGGGAAGTACTGGCCAAGCTCCACTCCATGATGCTCTACGGGCTCGAAAGTAGCGGGCGGTTGGATCTGTCCCTGGAGGGGACACTGCAGAACTTGAGGTTGGGCCAGGAAGGTGATCAGGACGACAGTCACGTGGTGACATGGGATGGTAAT
This sequence comes from Pseudosinella alba, assembly GCA_034700485.1. Lineage (NCBI taxonomy): Eukaryota > Metazoa > Arthropoda > Collembola > Entomobryomorpha > Entomobryidae > Pseudosinella > Pseudosinella alba. The sequence continues at coordinate 32,033 of JAQIXQ010000137.1, read as the reverse complement.
TTGTATGCGGGTAAGCATATCGGCGGGATAGGTGGAGGAACATATAATTAAGTAAATATTATTATTACTATTTTAATTTGCTAATTAACTTCCATATTTTCGTATTCAGAACTTTTTCCGCAGGGGATGGAGGATGGGGACAGGAACTCCCCTCCTTGCTCCAGGTACACGGCCACAAATGTCAAGCTAACGAACGATAACGACGACGGCTCCCAAACCATGCTGATCGACCATGCCAAAATTACAAAATGGAGGCTGTACGATCCCCACTTGATGGTTGGAAGCACCTGGTCGGATTTTAACAGTAGTCAGATGATCTCGGATGACTTGAGCTTGAACATCGTCGGACATTACAAAAGGATGTTGAAAGATGGAACCCGGGCGGACCTGGAAATCATCGGGGAAAACGGAGCCACCATCCCATGTCATTCATGTGTTCTCGCCGGTGAGAAATTAATTTCATAATGGTTAAAGTAATTGTTCGATTATGTAAGGACTAAATATGATTTTGCTCCCTTTCAGTCCGCAGCCCCGTCGTTGCAGCAAAGTTTTCTGGGCGATTTGAGAATGACGCCAGTAGGCCCACGATTGACCTCAGGGAGAGCTCCAAAGAGGAGATCACTGCATTCTTGGAGTTCCTCTATTACGGTGGAACTGGGAAGACATTGCGGAGCCCATCCATGGCCATGGCGGTGTTCCAAATCGGACAGTTTCTTCTTGTGGAGGAAGTCCATCAAACCGTGGAAAGGATCCTGCTCACCAGACCCGCCAAGAGGTTCTCCGTGGAGGATGGGTTGCAACTGTATCATCTGGGGATGAAGTATGACAAGCATGAATTCCAGCGGAAGGCAGTCGATGTACTCGGAATGTAAGACTGGGAAATACTTTTATTGTAATTTAATATCTTAATGCCAATTTATTTCTGGTTTTTAATCTCATTTAACTCACTAATTATTTTATTCTGTCCTCTCTAGACGATCTATGAAGGACATCAAGGCGTCTGAACTGTTTCTCGAGGTGCTGCCTAGTCCCCGTCTGAGGAAGGAATTCCGGAAGTCTCGGAAGCAATTTTAAAGAATAGCAGTCTGAAACCAAACAATTGAATGTGATGAACTGAGGCGCAAGTGGATTCGATATTTTATCTATTTTTGTTGACTGCTAATGTATTAGGCTGATGTACATAGATATTTTCCAATTTAAATGTGTGATTATCGATTATTGCAGAAAGTTTGTAGTCAATTTATAGTTTTTTGTTTATCCTTAAGGTAAATATGGTTTAATTAAAAATTGTTCCTTGAAATTAGTTTTATTCGTACAGTCAATTTGTTTTGAAAATCTGCAGGTGTATATATGGCCATTTGCAATGAACTGGACTAGAGAATTATCGATTGATTTTTTTTATTTATGATAGTTATTATGTTAGAGTTATTATTACGACCGGATTAAATATGAAATTAAATAACTAAGTAGAATAATTAGTTAAAATATCCATTAAACGATAAATAAAAAGTCACCGTCACTGTGAGTTTTTCAGACTGAATATTATTTATTTAGTTGAATTGCTGGATTAAAGATAAAATTGTGTGTAGATTGGATTTCACATAAAATTACACCTTTTGTAAACAAACTCATATTCGGAGGGTGATTGAGTTGAGTAGTCAATATTCAAAAAAGCCAATTATGAAGGAAATAGCACAAGCAAATTATGACCATCACAGAAATCATTAATTTCGGAGGAATTAGCTTTCGAACATTGCCGATATCAACCAAGAAGTTGTTTAGATACCCCGTCTGCGTCTCCGACTGGATTTCTTCTGCAACTTCATATTTCTCCATGACCTGCTCATAACCGGACCTTGTGTAGGTGTCCCACTGGAAGGAGAACAACTTGAGTCGGGGCAGCAGCTTCCAGATATTGGATTTGTACATCTGCTTCCGAAACAGGTGCTTGTTGACCTGGACGAACTCCTCCTCCTCATTTGGCTCCTGTGGGTCTTCATCTTCTTCAAATTCGCTCTCCGGTAGCAATCCGATCCCGCTTCCAAGGCCACGGATCTGTCCCTCCTCGACCCTTTCCGAAGGCTTGTAGAACAGGTGCAGATTTTCCAGGAATGGGAATCGAAGGAGGAAGTTGTAGCTTGGCAAAACCAGCCACTTCTCCCGTTCCAGCTCCAGCGTGGTCAGGCTTGGCGGCATGCACAAGTCGGATTCCATGTCCTCAAATATGAGCCCAAAAAGGTCCCCCTTCAGTCGAAGAGTTCTCAGAGGGAGAGTGGCGGAGAGGTGGCCAACAGCCTCCAGAACCTCGTGAAAGCTCCCAGTGTAGTTGACGACGAACCCCAGTCCAAGTAGCCGCAGTTGGGGGATCCTCTCCCGAGCCTGGGCCAAGTTGGCTAAGGTATCCGCACGTTTCACCAGCTGAAGATGAAGCTCAGTCAGGTTGGGCCAGTCCCATCTGAAGAGGTAACCATCCCAGTAGGCGGATAACAGGTAAATGACGCGTAGATGTGAATCATCCGTCTCCAGAGCGGTTGACTTGACAATGAGGCCAAGAACCACAGAGGATGTCAACTCGGTTAGCTCCATCACTTCCAATTTGGGCGGGGCTGGGGCTATCCATTCAGCATTGACCCCTGTGGGGTCGATACCCTGATAGGGGAGGATGAGGACACGCAGCCTCCGCAAGTTTACCAAGCGATGGCTCAGCTTCCGAAGTAAGAAGTCACGAACTCCTTCCTTGACGGATTCGGTGGGGGCCTCTCCCAAGATGAGCTTCACTGTCAGGTACCAAATCTCCTCCCCATAATTGCGCAGGAAGGTCAAGACGTTCTCCCAAATCTTGGCGTTGCTCAGCCTGAGCCCTCCCCCTTCAGTTCCAGTTCCATCTTCATCCGTCTGGTTCAACTGGATGGTCAAAGTGAGGGCACGCCCGATGAGCCTCGCAGCTACTGCGGGGCCCTCGGGTCCCGAATCAGGAGTGAAGTTGACAACATTGACCAGGTCGAATCCCTTTTCCACCAGCGGATTGACAAATGGCAGGATTCGGCGATCGACAATTTGATCCTGCTCGTGGTTCTGAGGCCGTAGGGACTGGTGCCCCTCAAAGAATTGATCCACCACCTTGTTCCAACCCTTGGAAACCAGGCGACACTTCAAAATCCCATCATCCTTGGGAAGATACCGGAACAAATGGGGGAAGGCTTGCTCAAACAACCAGCTGGTCTTCCATCGGTGGAGGACCGTCTCGAACAGTTGGCAGCTGTTGGTGCAGTTCCACAGGTCCTCCGGATCGGTTAACTGGCTCAGGATCAGTTCCCAAAGCTGGAAATGAATTGGGGGCATTTCCATCATCAACAATCAAGTTCAAGACATGACCTGTAACAGGTCACCTGTTCGTTAAGTAAAAAAAATTAAATTTTATTTACCTCTTCCGGAACTATTAAGATCGCATCCCGCCCCTGTTGCGGTTCCGTGGTCGCCACGACCGTGACCTTGTTGGCTCGACCTTTGAGTTTCTCCAGCCTCTTGGTCAGCTCACGGATCTCCTCCTCCTTGCTCCGCCATTTTTGGGTGACCCTTTCCAGTGACTTTGTCAGGCCCTTCACAGTCCCCCTCAACTTCTCCTCCTCCATTTCCACACTCATCCGGTTCCCCATCCCGAAAACAATGGCTCGTGAAGAACAGCTGTTGAACTTAATTATGGTTAATTGCGAAGGAAGAAGTTAACTTTATTTTTCAAAATTACTCAAAAAACAACAAATGAATGAAAAAAATAGACTTTCATCAAGCAAGTCAAATGACAAGGGAATGTGTTGCCGTACAGCTTTTGTAAATGAGTGGGGCATCTTGAGACACCTTGTTACATGTTGCTGTTGTGCAGATAAAGCCATGCCATTCGATGCTCCTTTGCTTTGATCAACTATCAAATTCATATTATTATGTAATTTTAATGTCAATTATTTTAAATTACATGCCTTAACTATTAACTAATAATCCATGATTAAAATTTAGCCTTAGCTGGAAACTGCAAAATGATAAGGAATATGCCATACGACAATGAGTATTAAGTATCTACAAGCATTATTTATTTATAAATTTTTTTTTAGTAAATTAAATTCAGTAAACCAAGAACAAGTTTAAGTTAGCTTTAACTGAGGAAGAAATTCATAAATCAAATAACAAGAGAGCGTTGTAACAGATTCCAAGTTCCAAGTACATATATGTTTGGAATGCTCTAAGATAAAAAAGGGGCAATTATTTAAAGTGAAACGAAAAGAGTAAACGACTGATGTCCTTGCGATTCACCTCGTGGGGTCGTAGGGATGGTTGACCTTCGAGGAAGCTGTCAACACCCCGTTTTCAACCTCTGCAGACAGAACGAGACTCAAGAAGTTTCCTCCGGGGAAGGTGCTTGTACAAGTGGGGTAGGGCCTGCTCCAGCATCCATCCGCTCTTCCAGGGATGAAGGATGTCTTCGAAGAGCCCACACGTGTTGGTGCAGTTCCAAAGGTCCTGGGGCTCCATTAACTGGTCAAGGATCAGCTTCCAAACCTGTAGAAATAAATAGATACGTAATTAATTACGTAAAATAATTACCTAAGTGTACTTTTATAACTTGTAGAAGTGATGTCTAACCTCCTCCGGAAGTATGGCGACAGCGTCTCTCCGACCTGTGACCGGCTGGTCATCCTCATTCGAATTACTCATTTCCTTCCGGCTCCGAGCCCCGGCTTCCTGGAGCTTGGCCAGCCTCCTCTTCGGCTTCTTCACCGTCTCATCCTTCTCCGGGATGAGTTGCCCAGCATGGGCTACTTGCTTTTGAAGACCCTCCACGTCCAACTTGAGTAGCCCCTCCTCTTTCTGGACAATGGTCAGCTCCTCCAACTTCATTTTAGGCTGCTTCATCTCCCAAGTCGTCACCCTCTCCAGTGGTGGGGCTGCAGCAGCTTCAGAGCCTCCGTCACTGGCACTGGGTGGTGGTGGCGCCGAGGGAGGAAGATTCTGCAACCTTCTTGACCTTCTTAATCCTTCCCCCGAGGGTGGGATCCTCTCCGGCTCCGGCTTCTTCTGGCCCTTCTTATCGTCATTCACCATCTTGGCAAGTGACACACCTGAACTGGCTGATGCCCTTCAAATATGCCTTCACTTTAATAATTTAATCACTCCAAATCAATTAAGTCTTAACAACTGGAACTGAAACCAAACTGGGAGATAATAGTTTAGTGTTTAGTTAGCAAATTGAAAATTAAAAATTAATTTTCAACTCCAGCAAAAAATCTCTGATCCGATCTGGTTGTTTACTTTTACTTGTACTGACCAGAGAGAAGTAAGGGCTAGGCTAGAGCATAACAACAGCCGAAATCACTCAACTAAGATGGGGCACTCTGCAAAATTTATTTATGTGCTGGGCCTGATTCCCTTACCTCCATCGACTCTGTCCTTTGTTCATTGTTCATTCTTCATTTTTAGGCTTAGCTTGGCTTGTCATGCATTTGCGTGCGGTAAACGTAAAAGATGAATAATAACAATATGCATTTCTTTTCTAATCGTAATCTTAACTGTGTAATTTTATGTAGTTAAAAACTAAATTACTTTACTGTGGCATATAGGAAGTTTGAAAGTTTGCCCTGTAGTTAGTTATAAATGTATTTTAATTTTTAATGTTGTAGTTCTTGAGTACTGCTGACGAAGCCGAAGCTGGTTCATTATAACTGCCCATTTAAATTCGAGCGTTAGGAGCTACGTGACCCTGTTAATTTGAGGTAAGTCATCAAGGAATTCAAAATATGGTTCCAGGACTACTCGGTCCGGTGACGGAAGTCCAATCTGCGACAAAAGCCAAATGTGACGGTTGCCAAACGATATGGCATTTTAAACATTAAATAAAAAGCTACGACTTTTTTAAAAGTGACTACAATTTTCTAGCAAATATTTTTTTCTCATGACGCATCAACGCTAGTTGCTAGCTAGTATGTACATTTTAATATTTTATAGCATAATTTATAGCTGACAGTAATCTTAATTTTGTATGTGGTTAATTCAGCAAAGTGACAAAATTGGCTCTGCCTTTTTCTTTTCATCCCATTCACTCTTCAGGTTGCCTTATTGACTCCGCCTCCGATCATCAAGTTTATCCCGCAAAAGGTCAAGGTATCTGGGACTAAACTGCAGTATTAAAATTCGCAGTTAATAGCAAACGTTATCCATCCATATGATTTCAATTGATAAAATCAAACCAATTAAGTGGAGATAATTAATCTAAGTTACTTACCAGCTCGATCCCACTACCAAACTGCACCTCACGAAGGTTGATCATTTCCAAGAGGACGACATGTGCAAAAAAGTCAGTCAAAGGGGCCAAGACGCATGTGGAGACTTTCTTCACAACCAGCTTCTTGAGGTCTGCATAGAATAAAAATACATTTTTAAAGCCAATTACCGTTATTCATTGATTAGCTATCCTTACTATGCGAATCTAGTTGAAGAACAATAAAATCTGAATAGGTTTTGTAATTTAAGTAATTTAAAAAGGAGTATGGCTCACTGGTCAGATTGAGAAGTGATGGCCCGCGCTGCAACTCAATCGGATTTACGTTGCAAAAACCCTGAAGCCAGCTCATCCGGTAACAGTCTGGTTCGGATATCCCACTAAACAGTGAGTCAGCAAGGTAACGGGTCCTCCATACATCAGCATCAGCAAGAGTAATGTGGAGGGACTCAATATTATCCAAATGTGTGAAGACCTCCTCCAGCGCTCCCCTAGTTCCAATGTAGATCCAAATATGGAGTTCAGCCAGGGAAGGGAAAGCCTGAGCAATCATTCGGACGATGGGCGCAAGTGGAGTCTGTCGCCAAAGGGGCATGTGAAGCACCTTCAAAGAATTCGCAACAGTTGTCTTTGTCCCTGGGAGCAGCCGCCTGAGGGCAGCTTCGGTGACCATTCTAGAAATCTCCAAATAACGCAGTTTTGGGAAGCTCTTGGTGAAATCCGAATTAGTTTCAAACCTGACAAGTACATCGGACAGCTCCAAATGGAGCAGTTGGCCAAGACGGGGAAATTTCACAGAGATTTCTGACTGGGCTCCCCGGGGACTCCAAATCCGCAAGGATTTGAGCGTAGCAGCCTGACTCTCCAGTAAGTTCTCCCCAGCGTTGAAGAGGAATCCAATCAGGTCCACAATTCCTTCCGGGCCATGTTGGTCATCGAATGTTTGGAAGGTCAGCGTTTTCAACTTGTTCATCTTCCAGGGTGAAGCCATGGTCTTCAGATTCTTCATAATCCTTCCGGCGTCCTTCGGCTGCATGGATATGTCCAGGGAGGCAAGTTCCGGGCCGCAGATGCGGAAGAATTTCTCGATCACTTTGGGATGGCTGTTGGTGAAGACAGTCTGGTCCAGTTTGTACTTCTGGATGGGGATCATGTCACTGGCCTTCATCGTCTTCATAAAGTCGCTGAGGGTGAGGGGCTTCTTCCACAAGCGACGTTCATATAGGGATAGGGCTTCTTTGGGCTGGACAAAGAGTTTGACTGGTCGAGTTTGTCGGTAAATCCGGGTGGCTGAGCTCCTCCAGGGCTTGCAAACCAGACGGGTATTTTGGATATCCTTCTGCATGACCTCGGATTTGCTGATGATTTGTTTGAAGACCAGGTCCAAAATCTAAAATAAGAATTAAAATTAAGTAAACTAAACTAACCACGCCTAAATTAATAGATATTGATACTAAGTATAATTATCCACTGTTAATTATATCTTCGTTGAGCAAACAAGGATGAGGCACCACTTCCTCCACGTACATCTCTGGAGCGTTTTCAGATGATGACCCGACACCTGACCTTTCTCCTTCAGCGATGGCTATGGTCTCTCCAACCTTGAAATGAAATCAAAATATTGAATTAAGACATTTGGCAATAGGTCGTGACCAATGATGACCTAGGCGCTAGACAAGTCATTTTTCGGAGTTGACCTGATGATCACTGGTCACTTACATCGGCATCCCCATCACCCTGTCCAATGGCTGGGTTGCTTCCACCGGATCCAGTGGTACAGTCCCCTTCAGAGGGGGGCGGTGGTGAGGGGGGAAGACCTTGTAAACTTCTTGACCTTCTTAATCCACCCGCCGAACGGGTTGTGACCTCCTTCTGGTCCTTCTTGTTCTTCTTCACCATCTTCAAAAGGCACCACCAACTACGGCACAGGTCTTCCAACAAATGACAAACAGGTGACAGGGATTTAATTATAATTTATAACTACGTTCAATTTTTAATTTATAAGTTCCCGACCAGATCAGGATTCACTTTCAGCACCAAGGGGAAATACTAATTTTGACAATTAATTGCCAATTAAAAACAAATTGTCAGCTCAGCTCTAAAAAAATACTCAACCGAGCAGGACCCAACAAACATCTGACCAGACCAGCTAAAACCCCTTCTTCGGCAAACAGAGATTTTCCATCAGCTGTTTATCTGGATGAGGCGAGGATGATGAACCTAAACTGCTGCTGTTTAAGTTTGCCTTTGTTCATTTCATTCTCAGACTGGGCTTGGCTTGTTGCATGAATTGGATGATTTGACATGACATGACATGAATTTGTTTCGTAGTAATTCAAAATTATCGTTAGCTAACTTAAATGTTAAAGGCAAATGTTAAGAGAAAATTGAAATGTCTAAATTGATTTATTAACTGAACATTTTTTAAATCTGACGATGAACAGAATACTCTTAAAGTAGTAAAAGATACACATGTAACATCATTTTCATATTCATACCCACATACAATCTCATATAACTTCACAATGTAAAAGTAAAATAATTTGCTAGGAGGACGACTCCGGTAATTTTATAAAAGGCCCATTTCTTCCTCCCACGAATAGCATTAGCATTATTAATTGCCACCGCCGATCTGAAGAACAGTCAGTTTATCCCGCAACAGGCCCTCGTATCTCGGGCTGAACTGTAATAATAACAACAAAAAGAGAAGTTATAATTAAAATCACATCGACATGATTAATTGGAGCAATTGTACATATTTAATACATTACAAACATATGTGGCATTTGCATTCCTCAAAGGAATAATGGATAATTGAGATACGACGTAAGCTACCTACCTCGACCCCACTAGGCAGATGAAGCTCGCGAAGCTCTTCCATTTTCAAGAAGACGAAATGGGCGCAGAAGTCGGTTAGCGCCAACCGTTCGCAAAACTCCTTCCGCACAACCAGTTTCTTTAGTTCTGCAAAGTTAAAAAAAATACAAACAAAAATTAATTTAATTCAATTTAGAATACTGACTATGTAGCAATCTATACTGGGACTTGGGAGAAATAAAAATTAAGTGTAATTAAAAAGTTATGTAATGGCTCACTGGTTAGGTTGAGAAGGGATAACGGCCTCCGTTCCAACTCCTCTAAGTCTGCGTCGTCAAAGCCACAGCGCCGACATTGTACAATCCGGTCACAGTCATATTCCGAGATCCCACTGAAAACTGAGTCCAGACGACAGTAATGGCTGTAAGCGAAACAAATGTCCAGACACTCCAGGTTGTCAAAGTATTTGAAGACTTCCTCCAGCGTTGCCTGGACCTTGGTGTAGAGCCTAATGTGAAGCTCTGTGAGGAAAGGGAAGCATTGCAAAACCTTCTTGAGATGGGCTGAAAAAGATTTACTGCAGGTAATGTGTAAGCTCAGGACTTTTACAGATGGCGCAGTCGTCTTTACACTGGAGAGCAGGGACACAATCACGTCATTGGCCTCTATATTCTCAAACTCCAGGCGGTGTAGTTTCGGGAAGCTTTTGGCAAAATCAGTCTCCGTGACAACTACGACGGACAGCTCCAAATGGAGCAGTTCGACGAGGCGAGGAAACCTCACAGGGATTTCTTCCTTGATCCCGCCCAAGTACACTATTCGTAAAGATTTAAGCGTAGCCGCCTGACTCTCCAGGAACTTGTAAAGGGATCCATTCTCCAACAGGGTAGGGCAGTAAAATTCAAAACTTTCCAGTGTCAAGCCACTCTCTGCCAGATTGTGGAGTGCTAAGCCGGTGCTGTTGACGCCCGTCTCCACAATTTTAAGTTTTTTAACTGTTGTTGGCATCCTCGTAGCAAATAGCTGACCAAGATGCTCTTCCAGATTAATGAGTGGATCGGTGCAGAAATTCAACTTGAATTCCCGCAGTGTCTTCCCCGCATCCAAGAACAATCCAACCATATCCGCAGTCCCCCTTGCCTGTCCAATTGTTCCTTCACGAAGGTCCTCGCTTATGTGGAATCCCAGCGTTTTCATCTTCATCATGTCCCACCCCGCTGGAAGGGCATTCCGCAGATGCTCCGAAATCCTTCCGGCGTCGATGGCCTCAATGGTCATGTCCAGGGAGACAAGTGCAGGGCCACAAATGCGGAAAAAGTCTCCAACCACCTTTTGCAAGCCGACCCTGAAGACACTTGTATCCAACATGTACTTCTGTACCGGAATCATGTCACTGACTCTCATCACGTCCACAAAATCAGTGAAGGTCAATTTCTGTAACCAGGGAAAGGATATGGCTGGTCGAATCTGTCGGTAGACACGGGTCATTGAATTCCTCCATGGCTGGCAGACTAGACGAAAATTTTGGATGTCCTTCAGGACATTTCTCGAAGGGCCTGATTGGGTGACAATCCGCTTGAAGACCATATCCGAGATCTGCAAATATCGGAAAGAGAATGAACAACAATAACTTAATTATAAATCCATTTAGTTGAACATAACTTTCAATTTTAACTATTAACATGTGGACTTAAATTTTAATTATTAATTAACTTACATCTTCATTGAGCAGGCAAGGATGAGCTTCAACTTGCTCCACTTGTGGAGCGTTTCCAGGTGACTCCACAGTCCCCATGGCTGATGATGGAGGTCCCCCACCTTCAGCAAGTCCCCTTCCAACCTTGAAATAAAACCAAAACATTGATATTGATAATGCATCAATTAAATTGAAGCCGTTGGTCATCCTCGTCACCTGTGACCTTGGCACCCGACTAAACTGGTGGAATTTTTAATGGAGTTGACCTGGTCACTTACATTGACATCCACATCCCCAGTCACCGCACCCACTTCCCCTCCATGCACAGCTGATGCCCCTCCACTTTCACTGGTCCTGCTGTCCCCTTCAAAGGTGGGCGGCGGGGAAGGAATATTCTGCAACCCTCTTGACCTTCTTAATCCATCCCCCGGGGGTGGGATCCCCTCCATCTTCTTCCTGCCCTTGTTCTCGTCATTCAACATCTTGGCAACTGACACACCTGAACTGCTTGATGCCCTTCAAATATATATGCCTTCACTTTAATTTAATCACTCCAAATCAATTAAGTCTTAACAACTGGAACTGAAACCAAACTGGGAGATAATAGTTTAGTGTTTAGTTAGCTAATTGAAAATTAAAAATTAATTTTCAACTCCAGCAAAAAAAATCTCTGATCCGATCTGGTTGTTTACTTTTACTACTGACCAGAGCAAGGGCTAGGCTATCGGCTAGAGCAAAACAACAGCCAAAATCACTCATCAATTCATAATCGGCGGCACTGAGATGGGGCACTCTGCAAAACTTATTTATGTGTTGAGCCTGATTCCCCTACCTCCGGCCTTTGTTCATTCTTCATTTTTAGGCTTAGCTTGGCTTGTCATGCATTTGCGTGTGGTAAACGTGAAAGATGAATAATTATGCATTTCTAATATTCTAATCGTAATCATAACTGTGTAATTTTATGTAGTTAAAAATTAAAATGACTTTACTGTGGCATATGGGAAGTTTGAAAGTTTGCCCTGTAGTTATAAATGTATTTTAATTGTTAATGTTGTCGTTCTTGAATCTTGAGCACTGCTGAAGCCGAAGCTGGTTCATTATAACTGCCCATTTAAATACGAGCGTTAAGAGCTACGTGACCCTGTTAATTTGAGGTAAGTCATCAATGATTCAAATTATGGTTCCAGGACTACTCGGTCCGGTGACGGAGGTCCAATCTGGGACAAAAGCTAAATGTGACGGTTGCCAAACGATATAACATTTCAAACATTAAATAAAAAGCTATGACTTTCACAATGAGTACAATTGTTTATTGATTTTTTTGTTAGGTGAATTTACAGCAAAAATTACAAACTTTTAAAAGTGACTATAATTTTCTAGCAAATATTTTTTCTCATGACGCATCAACGCTAGTTGCTAGCTAGTATCTACATTTTAATATTTTAATATTTACATAGGTGCATATTTTATAGCTGACATGTAATCTTAATTTTGTATGTGGTTAATTCAGCAAAGTGACAAAATTGGCTCTGCCTTTTTCTTTTCATCCCATATCCTCTTCAGGTTGCTTTATTGACTCCGCCTCCGATCATCAAGTTTATCCCGCAAAGGGTCAAGGTATCTGGGACTGAGCTGCAGTATTAAAATTCGCAATTAATAGCAAACGTTATCCATCCATATGATTACAATTGATAATATAAAACCAATTAAGTGGAGACAATCAATGTAAAAGTTACTTACCAGCTCGATCCCACTACCAAACTGCACCCCACGAAGGTTGATCATTTCCAAGAGGACGACATGTGCAAAGAAGTCAGTCAGAGGGGCCAAGTCGCATGTGGAGACCTTCTTCACAACCAGCTTCTTGAGGTCTGCGTACAATAAAAATACATTTTCAAAGCCAATTGCCGTAATTCGAATCTAGTTGAAGAACAATAGAATCCGAATAGGTTTTGTAATTTAAGTAATTTAAAAAAGGAGTATGGCTCACTGGTCAGATTGAGAAGTGATGGCCGCCACTCCAACTCAATAGGATTTACGTTCCCAAAATCCTGAAGCTCCCCCATCCGTTGACAGTCTGGTTCGGATATCCCACTGAACAGTGAGTCGGCAAGGTGACGGGTCCTCCATACATCAGCATCAGCAAGAGTAATGTGGAGGGACTCAATATTAGCCAAGTGTGTGAAGACCTCCTCCAGCGTTCCCCTAGTTCCATTGTAGATCCAAATATGGAGTTCAGCCAGGGAAGGGAAAGCCTGAGCAATCATTCGGACAATGGGCGCAAGCGGAGTCTGTCGCCCCTGGGGCATGTGATGCACCTTCAAAGCAGTCGTCTTTGTCCGTGGGAGCAGCCGCCTGAGAGCAGCTTCGGTGGCCACTCTGGAAATCTCCAACTGACACAGTTTTGGGAAGCTCTTGGTTAAATCCGAATTAATTTCAAAACTGACAAGTACATCGGACAGCTCCAAATGGACCAGTTGGCCAAGACGGGGAAATTTCACAGAGATTTCTGACTGGGCTCCCCGGGGACTCCAAATCCGCAAGGATTTGAGCGTAGCAGCCTGACTCCCCAGGAACTTGTACAGTGTCCCACTCTCCAACTCTGAAGGGACACGTAGCTCAAAACCGTCCAGCTTCAATCCACTCCCTGCCAAGTTATTGGAGGTTGACACATCCAGCTCCATGTACAGCTTGAGATCTTTAACGGTGACTGGGATCCTTGTGGCAACTAGCTGACTAAGTGCCTCTTGCAAATTAGTGACGTGACCGGAGGGCAAATAAGACAATTCAAATTCCCGTAAGGTCTCCCCAGCGTTGAAGAGGAATCCAATCAGGTCCACAATTCCTTCCGGACCTTGTTGGTCATCGAATGTTTGGAAGGTCAGCGTCTTCAACTTGTTCATCTTCCATGGTGGAGTCATGGGCTTCAGGTTCTTCATAATCCTTCCGGCGTCCTTCGGCTGGATGGACATGTCCAGGGAGACAACTTCCGGGCCGCAGATGCGGAAAAACTTCTCGATCACTTTGGGATGGCTGTTGGTGAAGACAGTCTGGTCCAGTTTGTACTTCTGGATGGGGATCATGTCACTGGTCTTCATCGTCTTCATAAAGTCGCTGAGGGTGAGGGGCTTCTTCCACAAGCGACGTTCATATAGGGAAAGGGTTTCTTTGGGCTGGACGAAGAGTTTGACTGGTCGAGTCTGCCGGTAAACCCGGGTGGCTGAGTTCCTCCAGGGTTTGCAAACCAGACGGGCATTTTGGATGTCCTTCTGCATGACCTCGGATTTGCTGATGATTTGTTTGAAGACCAGGTCCAAAATCTAAAGTAAGAATTAAAATTAAGTAAATTAACCACGCCTAAGATAATAGATATTTGATATTAATTAATTATCTGGTGCTAATTACATCTTCATTGAACAAACAAGGATGCGGCTCCACTTCCTCCACGTCCACCTCTGGATTGTTTTCAGATGATGACCCGACCCCTGACCTTCCTCCTTCAGCGATGGCTATGGTCTCTCCAACCTTGAAATGAAATCAAAATATTGAATTAAGGCATTTGGCAATAGTTCGTGACCTATGGTGACCTAGGTGCTAGACAAGTCTTTTTTTGGAGTTGACCTGCTGGCTGATCACTGGTAACTTACATTGGGATCAGCATCCCCATCCCCCTGTCCAATGGCTGGGTTCCTTCCACCAGTTCCAGTGCTACAGTCCCCTTCAGAGGGGGGCGGTGGTGAGGGGGGAAGAGCCTGTAAACTTCTTGACCTTCTTAATCCACCCGCCGGAGGGGCTGTGACCTCCTTCTGGTCCTTCTTGTTCTTCTTCATCATCTTCAAATGACACCAACAACAACCAACCACGGCACAGGTCTCCCAACAAGCAGGGATTTATGTTCAATTTTTAATTTATAAATTCCCAACCAGATCAAGATCAGGATTTATATTCAGCACCGATGGGAAATACTAATTTTGACAATTAAATGACAATAATTAAAAATGATTAAAAACAAATTGTCAGCTCAGCTCTAAAAAAATACTCAACCGACTCGGTTGAACCGAGCAGGACCAAACATCTGAGCAGGCAGCAGCTAAAAAAAACTCCTTTTGCAAGCAGAGATTTTTCATCAGCTGTTTATCTGGATGAGGCGAGGATGAACCTGAACTGCTGCTCTTTGACTTTGTTGGGCTTGGCTTTGGCTGTTGGCTTGTTGAATGGATTGAATGATGATATTGATATGACATGACATGAATTTCTTTCGTAGTAATTCACTCTTATCATTAGCGAACTTAAAGTTAAAGGCAATTGTTAAGATAAAATTAAGTTGTCCGAATTGGTTTATTAACTGACCATTTTTAAATCTGAGGATGAGCAATATTTCTCGTAAAAGTTACATAACATCACTTTCATATCCACTCCCACATACGATACATACAATTTCATATAACTTCACAAGGTAAAAGTAAAATTAGCTAGGCGGACATATAATCCGGTAATTATATAAAAGTCCCATTTCTTCCTCCCTGCATTATTAATTGCCATCGCCGATCTGAAGAACAATAAGTTTCTCCCGCAACAGCTCCTCGTATCTCGGGCTGAACTGTAATAATAAAATAACAAAGAAGAGAAGTTACAATTAAAATCACGTCGATATGATTAGTGGAGAAGTTGCTCTTACTTAAATACAAACATGTGGCATTTGCATTCTACAAAGAGAAAATGGATAACTGAGATATGACGTAAGCAAACTACCTCGACCCCACTAGGCAGATGAACCTCACGAAGCTCTTCCATTTTCAAGAAGACGAAATGCGCGCAGAAGTCCGTTGGCGCAAACAAGTTGCAATCATTTTTCCACACAACCAATTTTTTTAGTTCTGCAATGTTAGTTGTCAACATTAAAACTTAATTTAATTCAATTTAGAAAACTTGCTATTGTAGTTAGTTATAATTGGGATATAAAATATTACTGCCTCACTGGTTAGGTTGAGAAGGGATGACCGCCCCCGTTCCAACTCCTCCAAGTCTTTATCGTCAAAGCCAGAGCACGGACATTGTTCAATCCGGTCACAGTCAGATTCCGAGATCCCACTGAAAATGGAGTCCAAATGATAGTAATCGATAGTGTCAGCGAAACAAATGTCCAAACACTCCAGGTTGTCAAAATACTTGAAGACTTCCTCCAGCGCTTCCTCGACCTCGGTGCGGAGCCTAATGTGAAGCTCCGCGAGGAAAGGGAAGCATTGCCCAAACTTGTTGAGATGGCCCGAAAAGGGTTCATTGTAGTTCCTGGGTAAGGGTTTATTGTAGTTCCTGGGTAAGCTTAGGACTTTTACAGATGGCGCAGTCGTCTTTACACTGGAGAGCAGGGACACAATGGCGTCATTGTCCTCTATCCTCTCAAGCTCCAGGCAGTGTAGTTTCGGGAAGCTTTTGGCAAAATCAGTCTCCGTGACAATTACTTCGGACAGCTCGAGCAGGAGCAGTTCGCCAAGGCAAGGGAACCTCATAGGGATTCCTTCCTCGCACCATATTCGAAAGGATTTAAGCGTAGCCGCCTGACTCTCCAGGAACTTGTAAAGGGAGCCATTCTCCAACAGGGAAGGGACGAGAAACTCAAAACTTTCCAGTGTCAAGCCACTCTCTGCCAGATTGTGGAATATTGAGCCTGTGATGGTGAACTCCATGTCCAGAATAAATTGTTTAACTGTTCTTGGAATCCTCGTAGCAATTAGCTGACCAAGATGCTCTTCCAGAGTAATGAGTGGATCGGCGGAGTAATCACAGTAAGATAACTGGAATTCCCGCAGAGTCTTCCCCGCATCCAAGAACAATCCAAGCATATCCGCAGTCCCCCTTTCCTGTCCAATTGTCCCTTCAACGGGGCCCTCGCCTATGTGGAAGACCAGCGTTTTCATCTTCATCATGTCCCAGTCTGGCGGAAGGGCAGTCTGCAGAGCATCCATAATTCTTCCGGCGTCGCTAGCCTTAATAGTCATGTCCAGGGAGACAACTCCAGGGCCACAAATGCGGAAAAAGTCTCCAACTACTTTTGTGGAAAGGTTCTCGTCGAAGACATTCCTGTCCAAGATGTACTTCTGTACTGGAATCATGTCGCTGGCTCTCATCGTATCCACAAAATTAGTGAGGGAACGAGGCTTCCACAAGCAGTTCACCCAGGGGGATTCTTTCAGTCGGACTATCCATAAAGCTGGCCGAGCCTGTCGGTAAACACGGGTCATTGAATTCCTCCATGGCTGGGAAACCAGGCGAAAATTTTGGATGTCAGCCAGGACATGGTTTGACGGGCCTGGTTGGTTGACAACGTGCTTAAAGACCATGTCCAGGATCTGCAAATGGGAGAGAAAGAGACCGAGCAACAATTATAAACCCATTTAGTTTAACTATTAATATGATAAGATGATAACTTGACAGTTGTAATAATTAATTAACTTACATCTTCATTGAGTAGGCAAGGATGGGCTTCAATTTCCTCCACAGCTGGAGCGCTTGCAGGCGACTCCACAGTTCCCATGTCATGTGAAGATGAAGACGATCCACCCCCAGTGGCAAGTGCCCCTCCAACCTAAAAATAAAACCAAAATATGAATAATGTGTCAATTAAATTTTAAAGCCATTGGTCATCGTCTCGTCGTCACCTTTGACCTTCAACATTGGCACTAGACTAAACTGGCACTTGTGGAATTTTTGTTTTGGAATTGAATTGACCTGGTCACTTACATTGACATCGGCATCCCCATCCCCGACCAGAGCGTGCCCCTCCCCTCCAGCGGCTGGTGTGGTGCTGTCCCCTTCAGCGGGGGGCGACGGGGGAGGAAGATTCTGCAACCGTCTTGACCTTCTTAATCCAAGGGGTGGAGCCGGGGGTGCAGGTGTGACCTCCACAGATGTCTCCCCCTTCTGGTGGTCTTGGTTCTTCTTCACCATCTTCAATCGGGACTTCAATCTTATCAATCTTGTCTGGAGCCGACGTCACGTTTCGGCCAGCAAATCGAGTGAAGAATAGTTTAGTTAGCTAATTGAACTGACAATTAAAATTAAATTGTCAAATTGTCAACTCGAAAATAAAACTCAATGTGAGAAGAAGCAACTAAACATCTGCTGACTAGACAATCGACAAGACGAGCAGATTTTTCATCATCCAGGATTGGTGAAAATGAGTTTTAGCTTGAACTGGGGCACTCTGCAATAAGTATGTTGCATGCTGTGCCTCTCATTACCTTACATTTAGAATACCTACTTTAGCTTTGTTCATCTTCTCAAGGCTGGCGTGGGACATGATTTTACTGATGATATGAATTTATATCGTAATTTAATTAGTATATAATTAACACTAATTAAGTAAATTTGGAAAGGGACTGCTGATCCCAATCCAATCTGGGATTTATAACTGTACTATGAAATGATATAATATGGGGCATTTAGCTGCTTGTGTGAAGCTAGTCAATCTTAACTGCACGGCAAGGACATACTGAAAAAACGCCAGCGCCCGCGCGCCCCCACTTCATACGAAAACCCACATTCTGTTCAAGCTCAAGCGTATTGAACTCGGAGCAAATGTACTTGCTCGGCTCGGGATGATCGCAACCAAACTGTGCTCCATGTGACGGATAATTTGTTACCCGGGGAATACCATGACCTGGTTTGTGCCATCCCTCAAGAGGCTTTGAAAGAGTTGGTCCAAGTTGAGGATTGCTTCTTGCGGGAGAGTGTAAGATTCCGACGCTGTCGAACAGTCTTGAATAAGATCCTCTCCAGATTTGATTACCAGAGACCCTTGATCTATTTCAGCAAGCAGGCGCAGATTTTAATTACGTGGATTAAAGTAAATAAAGTTGGATACCCGATCCTTGCTGCAGCAATTTCAAACAGGAGGAGAGGTGGGACAATCAGAAAATTAGTCGAATGTGGAGCCAACGTTCGTTGGACAAGAGGATGGAAACGGACGACACTTCTCCATCTTGCTGCGGTGTCGAAGAATCCTGAAGCGGTGGCTGTACTATTGAACTGGACTCCCATGTACTATGTGAAAAAGGCGGAGAAGAAGATGTCCAATGTTTTGAGTTGGGGATGGAGTTGGTCAATAAAAGAGATGGGAATTCGAACAAATAGTTAATTATTTACTGAATTTTATATTTATTCTGCTTCCTTTAACCATTAACCTTGTGTTGCAATATTTTTTATTTAGTCTTATTAAAGTACAGCAAATGAAATTAAAATATGATGAGTCATTTAAATCATTACGATTAGTCGCTTGGAACAGCCAGTCAACGGATAGATCCAAACATCCTCACTCTTATCAATCAAAAAGGAAATTCAGCAGAGCATCGTCATTCATAGAGTTACTTAAAATTTCATTCTTTGCTAGAAACCCCACACCTCTGCCCAGTGAGCGATATGAGCAATGGCCGGCATATGACATTGAGGATGGACCATTTATGAAACTTAATGGGACACCGTCAGTTCAAATCGACTACCGAAGTTCGTGGCGACCAAATGGCTTTTACTATTATTAAAAAAGCATCCATATTTCACTGCTTTAACTGAATTACTCATGTAATTCTATATTAGTATTGTGATCTTGTTTGAGCTGTAAGACCCCGATACGATAAGAACTTTATCACGCTTGTCTCTCATCCTTGTATATATATTTGCACAGTTGAGAGTCTCATTGAACTTTGATATCGTATTTGAGTTAAAATGGTGCCAATAAAAGTATTTGACTGTTTGTATTTTGTATGCTCAATGTTTGCAATGGCTATGTTGAATGTGTGTAGTTTTAGCAGTAATGAAGCGTAACAGATCAATACTGGGATGTTGTTTGTCAAAAGTCGATGCGACGCGCTCCACCAACTTATCTTGATATTTTGTTGCCAGTTTAAGTATTTAGCTTATCGGAGATAATATGAGCACACTCCATATAGCTTAGCCGTCCAATTTGTTGATGATGTTGGTTGGAACGGAGATCGACGTATTCACATTAGCCATTCCCAATTCAGTTCATTTCATATTCTCAAGCTTGCTACATCGCCAAGCTAAATTTGTATGACATTGCGATTAAAACTACTTTTCGCTAGGAGCCAAAATGACAACACAAAATCTTGTAGTAGGCACGGACGGTAAGACTTGAATAACTCAAATAAAATATTTACAAAACTATTTATTACATCAGCAAAATTAAGTTTCATTCCATTATACTAAAACTGAGTCCGATCGGTTATATTATTTTCAGATTGCTCCGTCTACTCTGTTGTCTCGCTCATCGATCAAGATGAAACGATAATAGAAAAATGGACCGTTCTCGCCAGGAGCCTCGATATTTCAAGCACAGAGATTAAAAAATTCTCGCAGAATTTACTCCTTGACAAAATCAGCCACTCGGATTTGATCCACGACATTATGGAACGGTGGGTGACTAGAAAAGCGGACAATGCTAAATTGGCAATATTAATTCTGCTGGTGGAGGAAGAGTGCGGAGCACATGAACTTGGTGGTAAGATTTATTAAAATTTATTAATGCAATTTAAACTATCGTGAAATCCGTAATGGTCAATTTTATCATAAAGAAAACAATCATATTTTATTTAGGTTCCCTTCGTCTGTACTTTAACTTGCCAATGACCAAGATGTACGACCTGATTACATGGGAAGATCTGACGCCTGCATTACAATCTAAAGTTAAGAACAATCTTGATGAATTTCTCCCCGGAATCAGGATCGAAAATATCAGGTCAATCCTGAATGGATCCCTGCTGGTTCATATGATAAAGGGTATTCCTCAAACGCTACCAGAGCCTTTGAGTTATTACATCAACCGGACTGTCCTGACCAGGAATGTAATTTCTACAAGCATTTTTGATAAAAATGTTCAACACATTTTTCTAGTCAGTGGAATGGAGAGATATGAGTTGAGCCGTTTTGCCAAAGATAAGACCACAGATAACTCCAGCAACCAGATAAAGCTGGGAAAGCTCACAGTTGGACATATGATCATGGACTCTCCTGGCCACTTTGCCAAGCTTTGCAAGTTAACTTCTGATCCAGTCCATTGGTTCCGATGGGGGGAAGGAAAGCTGAAATGGATTCAGTCAAGAGGGGGCATATCGGCTATTCAGGAATGCGTCGATGATGGCTCACAAGATTCGTTTAATGAAGAAGACTTTTGCAAAAATCTTAGATCAAATTCCAACCAACCTGTTTGTATATCTGATAGTCCGGGCATGGGAAAATCAGTATTTCTTGCGGAGGTTGCCAGACGTCTTAAAAGACTTTATCCTGAAAGAACAGTGATCTTCCTTGTTTTTAATGAATTAATTAACGAGATCAGGCAAATTGATTTCGAATCAGTGCTAAAGTCATTCCAAACCGCAAATGACAAAGCCATTACAATTGAACTGCTCCTAGATGGCCTTGATGAGGTGGACCCATCAAACATGATGTGTGCCAAGGAGGTGCTTCAGTGGATCAGAATAAATTGTAAAACTGTTCGAGTCTGGGTGACTACGAGGCCACATTTTCTGACACCGGTGGAGGTAATATTGGAAACAATAGGCTTCCACATTCAGCCCTTCTCCTCAGAGGATCAGTTACAATTTCTCACAAAGTATTGGCATGGAAAACAGGAGTTAAATCTGCATAGGCTCCGGCTCTTTGCTCAAGACTGTCTACGAAATTTGCAGTTAATCGTGCAAACCTCGATGATCAGCGACTTAGCTGGGATTCCTCTTCAATGTCTATTGATTGCAGAGGTTTACAAGGACGATGCGGCTGACTTTGCAGATGAGTCTCAAGAAGATTTTGCATCCTCCTCCAAAAGGCCAGTCTTGCCATTTTCAATCAACTCTGTTTCCGACCTGTACAAATCGCTGATTGAGAAAAAATTTCAGAAAAAGAGTGGTTCCATTCAACCCCAAACCCTGATGGACATGCATGCCTACCTCAGCTTGGAAGTAATTTTCCCTGGACGTTTATGCAAGTGGCAGAAGTTATTTGACTTTGACGAAATTGACCATCTGGAAATTGTGAAGATTGGATTGCTTGAAGGGTCCAATAAGAACAAAGGACTGCTACGATTCGTTCACAGAACATTTGCGGAGTATTTTGTGGCTTGGTTTGTCGTAAACCGGTTGCAAATATATGGATGGATTGATAAATTCTCCTTCTTCGACATTCTAGATTTCAATCAAGGGGAAGCTGGCAACGCTATTTTTACCCATTCTGTAATAATTTACTTTGTTGACAGGATGTTGAATAATCTCGATACATTCTCGACTGATTCTGGGCATACTTTGAGAACTATAATGGACTGTGAACCCATCGGGAAGCAACTAGCTTACTCATGTGCAAACTCCGACTGTCTCAATATTCTTAATTACTTTCTTAAACTGGACGCCTTTGCCCCACACGAAAGTAGCTGCTTTGATGAAACATTTTTTCTGTACTGCATTAGAGCATCTGGATTGGAACTAGTCAAAGTGGTGTTGGCTGAGTTCGAAATTCATCATGAGTTCAAGGACGAATTACAAAGAAAGGCACTCTGCGAGGCTGTAAACCGAGGCGAGTTTTCAATTGTTGAATTTCTTATAAAGGAAAGACAGCTTCTCGAGATGATAAAAGTGTCAAATTTCCAAACCCGTTTACTACTTCACGACTGCGTCAAATGTGCCCGATATTCATCTGAAGCGACCCGTAATGGAAAATTACAGATAATGCAAATGCTTGTCGATATAAACCCATCTTTGCTGGAGGCCAAGGACAGATATCAACAAACTCCACTAGTCATTACTGAAAGTCACACAGCACTCAAGCTCCGACTAATTGACATGGGAGCGAATGTACGTGCACGAGGTCATTTCAGCCGAACTGTTCTTCATCTGACATACTATTATGTGTCTCCAGTCGATTATCAGGCGCTAGTAAGTGCCATTCCGGAAGGTGCTTTGAGAGAGTTGGTTCGAGTGGAGACTAGTACTCCGTCGAATCATTATCGAATCGGTCGTACAGCCTTGCATACGATTCTCTCGGAGTTCAATCCTTTACCGGAAACCCTTGATGCATTTCAACAAGCTGGCGCGGATTTTAACTTTGTTGATGACGATGGATACTCCATCCTTGCTGCATCAATTAGAACCAAAAGGAATGGCAAGACAATAAGAAAACTAATTGAATGTGGAGCGAACGTTCGCTGGACAAGGGGATGGAAGAGGACGACCCTTCTCCATATTGCTGCCGTGTCGAAGAATCCAGAAGCGGTGGCTGTACTATTGAACTGGATTGACAGGGATGTGAGGGATTTGAAGTTGAGGACTCCAAAGTACTATGCGAAAAGGACTGGAGGAGAACATGTCCGGTGTTTTGAGTTGGGATTGGAGTTGGCCAATAAAAGAGATGGGAATTGGAACAAATAATTAATTATTTATATAAATTTATATATGTTCTGCTTCCTCGAATCATTAACATTGTATTGCTATTTTTTTATCTAGTCTTATTAAAGTACAGCAAATGAAATTATAACTATGATGAATCATTTAAATCATTCGCATCAGTCGCTTGGAACAGCTAGTCAACAGATAGATCCAAACATCCGAACTCTTCTCTATCAAAAAGCAAATCCAGGCGAGCAGCATCCCCGAGGCAAGGACTATAAATATGACAATAATATTCCCATTCAAATTAGCCCTTGTGGGACCCTCCTCCTCCCTGTGAAGACGGCTCTCCTTATCAGGGTTTGAGACCAACCAGATCAACCCCATCCAGCGGTCATGTATCCCCGACTCCTTAAAATAGCTGAGCCTCTTGACAAGAAACAATGGAATGATTCCATCCAGGTTAAATCCATATGCTAGTTGAAAGTATGTCTCCTTTCCAACAGTGGCCCCATTGATCCTTCTACTATAATCATGGCAGGTGAATGCCGGGAGGATAAGGGCTGCGTTGTCACATCCCGTTAGAAATTGGAACAGGGTAGTTTCCTCCCCCTTCTTGTAACGATGGGCGAGAGCGGCTTCAAAACGGGCCGTTTCAGGCCAGCCCAATTTCTTCTCGGAAACAAGTTTCCAAGAAGAAAGTTTACAAGTTTGTTGGGTAAAGGCTGCTGCTATTTTTAACCAAGGCAAGAAGGTCCCATGTTGCACCCCCGGCATGTTTCCCGGCTTTGTTCCAACATTCAAATATTTCTGACTGGACATAGGGCCAGGGCAACTGAGTGAAGTTGGCATCGCGAATGACATGTTGTTCAATCACGGGGTGAGGTTCCTGGCTATCCCATGCGACCAACCTTATTATCCCCCTTGAATAAATTGTAAATTGGGCATCGATGAGCTGATGTAAATATTCAAATGGGAGGGGCCTCCTAGGCAGTATCATATTATAGACATTGGTGTTCCTGTAGCCGTTGCTGAGCACAATCCCCATCAGGAGAAAACTTCCCACCGCGATTCGAACCGGGTTTCGTTTCAGCAGGTTTGCTGGGAAAGGGTCTCCCTGTTCCAAAAGTAGTTTAACAAATGAGATTATATTGCCTAGTACGCGAGAGAAATCTAAAAGCCGACTTGTTGAACCGCTCATGATTTCCAGCAGTAGCGGAATACTTAAAATGGAGACTAGAAGGCAACCCCAAATCTTAACATCGTAAACCCTGACCAATTCCCCAAAAGCAATCGTTTGGAAAGCTTGCTTTCCACAACTTACAAATTTTAGACCGTTGAACATGTCCCTCATGAATAGTGGAATATGGAGGGGATATGGGATCACATCGACTACTACTGATAATGCCGGTTTTAATTCATAACCACTGAGCACAAAATCATTTTGTTGGGTTCGACGACCCCTAAAACTATTTGTGACATTCCCCCACAAGATCATTGCCCAAAAGTAAACTGACAAATGGAACATCTGCTCTTCTGAACTTTGTCCATCCTCCAAGATCTTTCTCAACGCTCGGTGTGCACCCCAAATTTTAAAAATGTTGTCATCAACTCTCCCAAAGTGCTCAGCTAGCTTTTCCAGAGTTGGGGAATCCACCTGGGAGGAACGTGTTCTTGGCATGGTGCCAACCATCATTATTCCCACTTGCATGCTATATAACTGTTCCCACATGAGCTCTTCAACAGTCATCCGGAATTCATTTCCGTTTTGCCAAGTGGACCTTATCCCGGACTGTAACTTAAGAAGATTTTCACAATCAACGCAGAAATCCACTTGTGATACTTGACCAATGTTGGAAATATTTTCCATTGCATTCCTTGTTTGGAAAGGCAGGTCCACGATGTACAATTGGACCAGCAGGGAAGTGAAATAAGTTCCCGCAGTCGGCTGAACATAGGAACCCAATGTCCAACGAGTAAATATATTGTGTTGCTTCCTCGCTGGGAACCTGTTGAATGCCTCAATCTGAAGTAGGAACATGTGCAAGGTCGGCACTGTTTTTGGCAGGGTTCTCCTCTCTTCACTCGTGTGAAAGATGGGATACCACATGGGGGGATGGGTTGGAGGAGTGGGCATTAAAAAAGCACAACCCTTTGAGATTTTCAGCTCGTAAAGTTCACAAGCCTCCTCAAATGTGGAGGGAAGTGGGGGAAGGACCTCCAACTTCACCTGGCAATTCCATGGCTTGCTCTTCCTCTCAAAAGTGGAGAAATTCGAATGTGTGCAAATGCCTGCCATTGATTTAGACTGGTCATAATGATCGGATTTGTCAAATTCTGCGAGTAATTTTTGACAAGGATGTTCGAATGAATGGGACTTGTTCTTCGCTTCCAACATCCAAATCAACTGGTAGCCCGATGAGATACGTCCAATTTCAAAGCTTTCAACTAGAACCGGCTCCGTTAAATGCTCAAGGTTAAGATCGAGTTGGAGATAATTTGCTAATTGAACTAGGCAATGTTGCTCCGCCAGAAGGGAGGATGCAAATTGGCCTAGTTGGTCGATTCTATCTGTTGACTTCCAAATGGAAAATATACTTGTCCAGAAGAGAGGGATAAATTTATCCTCCGACTCCCTTGTCAATTGCGTTCGTTGGTGACCGATGCAAACACAGACGAGCATACTCACAATCAGTGTATGCAAAGTTGTCAAATGGATTGTAATTTGGGATGACATATTAATCCAGTTTTGTACTTACTAAAAAATAGTACAAGCTGGTAAAGCAAGCAGTAAAGCGATAAAGTTAATACGCTAACGACAGGTGGAAAAATTAAATTAAAATTATATTACCTCTTGCATTAAATTAGAGTTGTCTTTTCTTTGACATTGTTCGTTTTGTTTCGTTGCGAGTACTTTTTGCTATGTTAAGCATGGATGTATACTTTTTGAAATTTCATCAAGCTTTCTAATTTTCCAAGTATTTTTAATCATGCTTCATCGCCATCTTTCCGCACCATTGATTTCCTCTTATTGTGTATCTACTTTATCTTTACAAAGAACTTCTTTGGTTATTGGGGCGATAATCATTCTTTAGACACTTCAGTAGTATTAAGTATGCGGGAAAAATGATAATCTTACATGTAAATGCGGAGATATCAATATCGGACATGACCAATCATTTTTATGAACAATTGAGCCCTATCCCTCACTCTAATTTCCCCTCCCGTAACTGACGATGAGATAACTCTGTGGAAACAAAAATTGGTACTTATACTTCGTGGGAAAACATTGAAAAAAAGATAAAAAGATAAATCTCATTTTTTGCATTTATACAAAGTAAACGTTACCTCAGCCCCTTTAAAAATTACAAATTATTACTTGTAGGTACCTCCATCATTAAATATTCCAACATCATTCCTATCCTAACATGGAATTCATGGATAATCGTCAAATGAAAAAGGCTGTAGAGGATTCTAATTTTGGCCCGGTCATTTCATTGTCAACGAGAGATTGCAAGAATCATTTTTAAAAAACTCACAAGTTGAGAAACAATCAATAGCATTGCAAACCTCTCTTCTTCTCAATTTCCTAGTTGGAAATAAATATTTAGTTTGTCAAATGTTGCCAATTTACCTCTAAATTAAGAATTGGAACATTTGTGAAGCACTTGCGTTTCAAGCTTTGCTCTGTTGATTATGTAAGTGCTTTATAAGAGTACAATATAACTAAATACATATTTGAAAACCATTGCCGAAAGTGGAGTACTAAAGCTGCTTTGTTTGCTAAATAATTCGTATGGAAACTTCATTTCCATTTTTGTCCTTAGCCCCACCATTTTCTGATGGGGTTCTGGTCCTGCTGGCCACAATACAAATCCATGCCCATAATGCATTCCGAACAGCTAATATTAGATTATTTTATTTTACCCCACTATATCCTGGACCTCACCCTAAAATCATATCCCAGATTCCGGGATTTCTTTCTAGATGGGAATGGGGCACGCCCCCATAACCTTTGGGCGGTCATTACCATAATAGGGAATTTGGTTGCAACCGCCGTGAACAAGTCAGTGATCCTCCCACCCATCCCATTCCTTTCACAAGTCCCTCCCGACTTTGGAGCACATGTCTTGCCCAGGATCCTGCCAAACATGCCAACCGCTGATGTGGAGCTAAGGTCTGCCTACTCCATATGGGAGCATCAACTTGTCCTCCGAAACCTGAGTTGGCACATTACAAACAAATGGGAACTTCCCAGATATGCCCAGGGTTACCCCACCCAGTACAATTTCGTCTATTGTGGGGTTAGAGTGAAGAGAGGTGAAGGGTTGGGGATAATTTGGGTATTATTTGGAGCATTCGACAAATATACTTGGCTGTGTCTGGAGGCATCCATGATAAGCATTAGTTTTCTTCTCAGCTGCCGTAATAGGTTACGTCATGGGGAGCATGAGATACCCGTATTGCTCACAACGTCCGTCTTTTTAACCCCCGGCATGTCCGGAACAAATTTGAGAAGATACAAATCCAGCGCGCTACTTGTCCTCGTCATGTTGTCCTTCATCCTCCTGGTAAATGGCTACTCGGGCTACATAACCAGTTATATGATACGTTCACCCAAAGATTACTCCTTCGCCAATTTGACCCAGGTGGAATCAGAAAATTATCAAATGGTTTTTGAGCGTAGTACGGAGGAGGTAGAGTCAATTAAAGACTCCCTGGCTCGGTACTCAAATGACAGCATGCCTTTCCTTGCGGGCATGGGAGCCTTAAAAAGGTTGGTCATGGGAGGGACCGCAGAAAGCGATTCTGACTTGTTCCTAGAAAAGATTGCTTTTGGAGGGAAATATATCACGGTTACTGTATGGACCATTTGTCTGGACTTGCTGTATAGGTTGAGTGAGTTCATGTCCAAGTCAAGCAATAGGGGCAATCGGGGATGTTGGGTTGGGAAGGAAGTGACCGAAGTGGGAAATGTATTCTGGGGTTTTGCTCCACCAGACAGTGACAAACTTGCTGAGGTCTTTACCCGGGTGGTGGAAGCTGGGATATATAGGCGATGGGAGGAGGAGGGGGAGGGTATTGCACATTCAAGAAGGGTTCAAGATAGATCCAGAGTGATTTCCAAAACTCATGTGAAGGATGATAGGAAGAATACTGCGGAGCCTGTAAAATTGGAGGGGAAAATTGTGAACGTGTTTCTGATTTGGTTGGGATGTATTGTTGTCTCGGGAATTTGTTGCCTTTCCGAAACTTGCTGGAAATCTTGGCAGAGGTTAATTATAAAAACTTCCACTTTTATAGCGAGGAATAATATAAGCATTTGATTTTAAAATGACTACAAGTTACGTAAGTTTATTTCAGAGAACAACACACTTTGTGGATTTTAATTGTTATCCAAAATAGTTATGCCAGTAAAGGTGAATCATGATGACGACTACCCATCACTGACTCGCAGATTAGATAGGGATGGACCACAAAATGAATATTTCGTCAACAACGTAATGCAAAGTCGAGTTCAAATGTAAGCATATATGTAAAGATCGAAAGCTTGCGTGATAAACCATGTAAGCTTTTATTTTTGCGATAATGGATTGGGATGGGCAGAAATAGATAATGCTTGATACGAGCGGTGCGGTGCAATGAAACGAAACCAACCATATAATGGAAGAAGATCAAGCTTAAAGTTTTTTCCAACAATTCGACAAACAAGCTTATCAAGTTCATGCCGGTATTGATAACCTTCAAATGTTATTCTTGAGTCTGCAGTTATGTAATCTGTGCTCTCGACGCAGTTTCCCCGAACGAGCATGGGAACATATATACTGACCACACTAATTCCTGCATTAACTCATTCCTTGTTTCGGATTCCTGGCAGAACGACCTAAGCAAAAACAATGGCACGGCTACCAATATTATACTTGGTCTTTGGTCTCGTGGGCCTCAGCATTTCACAAATTTGTCCCCCAGCGGAAGTCCTGTACCCTTGCACCTGTCCTCAAAATATCGGCTGGACAATGATCACTTGCGTGAACATCTTGGGACCCTTCGATTTGAAAGACACCCTTGACAAGGCTTCTGAATACGTCAGTGAGGACTTTGTCTTCGACGAGCTAAATATTTATAACACATCCATTTCCCAATTTGACAATGGCACAATTGGATACTTGAGATTTGGCTCGATTGAAATAGTCAATAACCGAAATCTGGAGTACATTGCTCCAGCGGCTTTCAATGGAACAGCCAATTCCACTATTTATATGCTCATTGCCCTGAACAACTTGAGGAATGCGGAACCTTGGGAACGGGATTTCTTCGACTTCATCAGTAGCTTCCAGGTAAGTGTCTTGGTCACCTTCACATGCTCCTGAATTTGACTAAAATGTGTACTAATTTTATTTCCTTGTTTTAGAAACTAGAGACCCTAATCGCCCGCTTCAATAACTTGACATCCATCCCTGACCATGCATTCGGGGGTAGCCCTTCCCTAACATCCGTTGACTTTGGGTCCAATAACATTTCCCGAATTGGAAGTCAAGCGTTCTCTCCGGGGGCAGCGAGTCTCCGAAAAATTACCATGTCGCACAATCCACTCTCCTTGACAGGGATTGCGAAGGATGCTTTTGACGGGGTAGGGGCCAACCTGGAGAGGCTGGAAATGAAATGCAACTACATGTACTTCCTGGACCAGGAAACTTTCCAGACCACACTGGACCAGGTACGATATATGACTGTTAGCGGAAGTAACTGTCCCCTTTATGATGGAGGTTGGCAATATTTTCACTGCGATGAGCGGATGGATTGGGTTTGTGACGATGCAGAACGGTATTCACTCAAGTTGTTGTATTCAATTCAGTGCAAAACTGAATTTGGACCGTATTTGCTTTGGGATTACTGTGAGGAGATGAGGAATAATACTGCCGGTTTGGTGTAGCTAAACTTGGTTTACTGAGGATGCTTTGTAAACAATTGTTTATGTTTTATTTCGTTATTAATTATTAATGACACATTTTTTGTCACCTGAGATTGCTTAGATGTCCGTATGGATGAGAGTGAATATAATAAAAAATTTGTAGATTGATTTCAATGACAATGAACTTTACTGAGATGTAATAGTATTCAATTATATTTCGAATTCAGCTTGATATTTATAATAGCAACCATGAGCAAAAAGAATGCGCTATTCATTTCCATTTGATAGTTGAATGGGATGTTTATTTTATTAAATGACATTGGGAATGGCCTGATTAGACATAGAGGCGTGTGTAATCAACGTTTAATTGATAATCATTTATACAATTCATATTTGTTCAACGGTGGAGCGATTTAACCTTCAATCAAAGTTATTTGCCAGTGATAAGACTGCACGTGAGTCCAGATCGAAAGCGAGATATGATTAACAAGTCATGCTCTGGGGTCGTTCCACATTATCCGTTTTTGAATATTCGTTCTTACATTAGTCTTACTTGACATATATCTTTGACCCTCATGTTTTCAAATGTGGGTCACTTGTGGTGCATACGGAATAATTCGTTTCAGAAGCCTGGTTGAAAGTGAGGTCATATTATTTTATTATTCACAATCAAATTGTCGAAATGGAATGGAGAGCTCCGTCCTACTCACTTGCAAAGATGGAAATTGAGCGACTTCATTCTCAATCCATCTTCATTTCATCTAAATTGAAATTGGAAATTGTAACTGTCCATATACCAGTCACGATAATATCCCATACATAATACAATGCGGCTGTGTATCAAACTCTCGGCTAGTGTCACGATGTGTTACTATGCAATTACGCTACGTAATATAATTACTTCAAGTTACTTACATTCGTTGTTATTCCATCTCCTAGCACTTACCAATTGTCTTATTAATATTTGTCTATCCAAATGTTGCCAATTTACTTGGAAATTGGGAAGTGTTACGATAGTCAAGTGCCTGGGTTAGTTAAGTTTTGCTCTGTTGATTATACGATTATATTAAAACTGCGTTGTTATATTATATTGTTCGTATAAGTGTTATTCAAATAGATGAAAGCTAAGTGCATCTTTTATTTGAAAATCATTTCCGGAAGTGGGGTATAAACTGTTTGCTAAACAATTTGATATAAAAACTCCATGTCTAATTTTATCCTTAAATAAATTCCTCAGTTTTAGAATTGGATTCTGCCCGCATCCAGCCAACATGTAACCAACTCGTGTCTATCAAATTTGTCTATCTAACCGCAATGCATTCTGATCAGATAATATTGGACTATTTCCATCTATCCCAAGATATCTTGGACCTCACTCGAGAAACATATCCCAGAATCCGAGATTTCTGCAGCAATGCTAATGGATCCCGGCCACATAACATTTTTGCTATCATCACAATATTAGGAAACTTAGTTGCCACTGCTGTGAACAAGACAGTGATCCTCCCACCCACCCAATTCATTTCCGAAGTCCCTCCCGACTTCGGGACAGATTCTTTGCCTAGGATCCTGCCAAGCATGCCCACAACTGAGGTGGGGCTAAGGACTGCCTACTCCATATGGGAGCATCAGCTTGTCCTGCAAAACCTGAGCTGGCACATTAGCAACAAGTTAGAGCTTCCTAGATACGTCCAGGGTTACTCCACGCCATACAATTTCGTCTATTGTGGGATTAGAGAGAAAAGGGGTGAAGGGTTGGGAATAATCCGCGTATTTTTTGCTGCCTTTGATAAATATACTTGGCTGTGTCTAGAGGCATCCATGATAAGCATTAGTCTGCTTCTCAGCTGCCGTAATAAGCTATATCATGGAGAGTTTGGTGATCCCTTAATACTCATGACGTCCGTCTTTTTAACCCCCGGCATGTCCGGAACAAATTTGAGAAGATACAAA
>JAQIXQ010000136.1:0-53145 GCA_034700485.1 Pseudosinella alba | reverse complement strand
GGGGGTGTTTTAGGGGGGTTGGGAAATTAATTGAGGTAGGAATTTGGAGACAGGGGAAATGAACAGACCCGTAAGAAGAACAGACAGAGACAGGCAGAGAGAGAGAGAGAGAGAGTATAGCAGAAGCAGAGGCAGACAGACGTCGACATGAATAGGGAATTTAGGGAGAGGAAAAAGGTGCTTGAAGAAGTAGTATGATAGGGATAGGGATATGATCAAGATATGGTATGGTAATGGTATGGTAGGATTTTTGGGATATGAAATGGGATATGAATATAGATCGAGTTGTTCAGTTCAGTTCAGTACTGTATTTTGTATGTAAGTGTAAAATGTATAGATATAGCTGGTAGATGTAGATACAATACAAAAAAGGGATTTTCAAAGAATATATTCCTGTTCGATATTCTAATCCTAACTGGTTATTTTATACTTTTTTCATGCAATCTGCAGGATGCAGAAGCTATAACTTATGTATGTATGTATTACATGTATAGTTTATTTAGGGTCGTAAAGTATCTACAGTTAGTATAATATACATATTTAGTAAGTACAAAGTACAAGTGAGTATCTACGAGTGCAAGCAGAATGCAGAAGAGAAGAATATATTTTGTTCAGAAACAAACAAACAGTGAAAAAAAAACTCTACGAAACTCTTTTTTTTGTAGATACATAAATATTCTCTCTCTCCTCCCAATCAGCAACTTTATGTTATAGAGATATAGATATAAAGCTATAATATAAAAGCTACTACATATATTCATCTTCTTCGTCTTCATCATCATTACACCACACCAATATTACACGTATCTACAAATACAACACACAATTAATGCCATTGCAAATTGCAAAATACGAAGGAGGTGGTTGATGGTTGATGGTTCTCTTTCTCTCCATTCCTTTATACAGAGAACAGAGAAGCATAGGCCCTATGCCATAGGGATTAGGTTAGGATTCCTAAGTTAGGAATATGAATAGAAGAATGATTGTGTGATGATTGATGATGATATGAAATGTTGATTACAGAAAGGGTAAAATGGGGCAATGAGAGACACTCTACCAGAGACAGAACCAAAAATACAAAAAGTACTTTTACATAACATGAGAAAAACAGGCATAGGCTTTTATCATTTCAAAATCCATGCCCTAAAAGCCACGCAATGAAATGAATGCATCATGCATGCATTCTCCCATACCATGTGGAAGGAAAATGGAAATGTGGACTCTTTTGTTGAATGAATAGAACAAAAACAACGTGGGTTCACTTCACGCGGAAAGAAAGGAACTGGAATTTGGAAATTGAAGTTTTTGAACTAAACTGATCGATGAACTTGCGGAAAGTGACACAAGTGCTTTTAGCATGGTGACAATCTCAATTAATTGTAAGTGTGGTTAGCTAGGTTTTTAGTTAACTATCATCACTGTCACTGTCAAAGTGTCAAGAATAGTTAAAACCGGTCACCAGTCAGTCAGGTACACGTACACAGGTGACAGGAGGCTAATTTTCGACCAGGCTCGATCAGTTTTTTTTGTCGTTAAGTGTTCCAGCAGAGCCTAAGGTAAGGGGGAAAGAGGGTGCCAGTTTGGACATTTGGAGGAGGAGAAGGAAGGACCTTCGACCAGTGCATGTGACTAGATGCCAAGGACGATGCTTC
This sequence comes from Pseudosinella alba, assembly GCA_034700485.1. Taxonomy (NCBI): domain Eukaryota; kingdom Metazoa; phylum Arthropoda; class Collembola; order Entomobryomorpha; family Entomobryidae; genus Pseudosinella; species Pseudosinella alba. The sequence goes on along the minus strand of JAQIXQ010000136.1, from coordinate 51,493 downwards.
TCTTCACCTGTCTGCGATGCGGCTTCCAGTGCCGAGAGTTCGGGAATTGGGCTTCCCACCTGTGGGAAGTGACCCATCAGGAGGCGGCCAGGAAGTCCTTCCTCGACTGGGGGGATGAGGACAACTTCAAATCATTGGTGCTCTACACCCCGAGCGAGGTCCCTCCCCCGCTACCCTCCGAAATGGTGGAATTGTTCATTGATAAGTTGAAGGTCATGATGGAGGAATTGGTCTGCTGGACTAATCGACCCAGGATGTTTGTCGTTCAGTTCCCATCAGGGTACTATCATCTCATAATTAATCTTTGGTTTAATTTGATTTATTATGTAATGCGCAGGTTTAATTATGTAAGATTAATTTTAATTTTTTAATTCGTAATTATGGTTGTAGGGAAGAGGCCGAGAGAGTTCTTCGATTGTTTCGCCGGCAATCAGAGGACCTAAAAATTGGGGGAGAGTTGCTCCAACTGCGGAGGAAATCGGACGTGTTGGGATATGAATGTAATGTCAATGCCAAGATTTGATTGAAAAAATTAATGACGAATGTGTTAAAAATTATTATCAGCTGTTACTTACTGTAATTAAAATTTTGTTCAGGTTTTATAAATGATTGTATGTTTTTTTTTACAATTTGTAGGGCCACTTTTACTCGGAGGTGGATCGGCGGGGGAGGCCCCTGCCGAGGAACCCTTGGTGATCGAAATCGCCGACAATGACAATGACGACGGGCTCCAGAACGGTCGAGGTGGCAGTGATGCAACAAGGAGACGCAGATCTCGTGCTGGAGGCAATGAAAACGGTGTTGGTGGTGGGGATGACGCTTCCGGCTCCGAATTGGAACCTGAGCTGGTCCAGCAACCTGCCAACGGCCAGGCTTCTTCATCAAGTCAGGGAGGAGAGGAGATAAAGATCAGAACCAAAATGAGCTCCAGATTTGCCAAAACCTTCCTTGCCAAGATCAAGCCGGAGAAGGACGTGGATGACAAGAACAAGATGAAGGGGAATTTTAGATGGATGGAACAGCAGTGGGCTGATATTTACTTGGGATTCCATGATAAGCTTTGGCCCGTCTGTTTTGCAATGGGGAACTCGGAAATGACTGGGAGGAAGGACAAGTCCGTGGGCTTTGAGGTCACCTTTAAATGCACCTCTCGCAAATCCGACTGCAACAAATGGCTAAGGAAGAAGATCGAGGATGATGACTTTGCTGAAGTTGTGAATGGAAAAACTGATGAATTTTATAATTTACTTTGTAATGAGACGGAATGTAATCGAATTAGGAAGCATTTGAAGCCTAGTGATGATAAGCCCGTGTTGGGCTTCACATGTCATATTATAATTTTGTATCATAACAAACTTAATACCACTGCTGAGCTCACCTTTTCCAACTTCAAGGGGAAGGAGCACGAGAGAAAAATAAGGGCTGTCGAGGTTGTCTTTACCAAACTGTTTAAGCAGTATGAGAAGATGAAGATTGATAAGTGGAATGCCTCGGTGAAGGAAAACACCCCTCGGGATTGTAAGGAGTGGAAGCAGATCATTAACATAGAATAGAGTAATTAAATTAGCTTGAGTACATCAAAATATATTTATATTATTGTCCGCCGCCCACGCGCAAAAATTGAGATATAATATATGCTAACCTACTATTATAATTTTTATAGCTATATGCAAAATTAAGTTAATTTAATATATAAAAATACGGTATACGGTATATATGACTTGACTGATTGTACTATTGTTAAATCTTGTTAATTAATTTAAGATTGAGTTTATTACGGATTATATACGTCTCTGTACGCATTGCAAATGCTCCAGATAAATGTAAAACCGTTGATTTTTTTGTTACTTCAAGTTATATGTATAACATAAATAAAGTAAATAAAATCCCATGTTATAATCATTAAATATAAATATTTTCAATATAGCATTTCATTTTAATTGAGAGACTTTTTTTTTACAAAATTACTTCCTATTGTTCCTATTATTTGCATTTTTGAGCTAGGCCAGTTAAAGTTGATGATAATAAATAACGCTGCTACTGCTGGGTGCATTTACAAATTTTTAATTAACATCATCAATCATGGCATGGCAGTTAGTTTTCGAACGCTGCAAAATAGGAGTCGTAGAAAAGGAATTTTGGGGTTTTTGTATTGTTTACGCCTTACGGTGACATTTCATTAGCGAAAGGAGGAAGCTTTCAGGATTGGAGGGTGGCTGAGCACGTGAATCAGAGATGCCTTCAATTTGCTTGTTTTTGTTTTGCTTTGCCAGGAGCAGTTTACCTTCCTTTCGCTGCTTGCTTGCTACTACTGCTGTTCCTTCATTCCTTCTACTATCTTCAGCTGTGCTTGGTTGTGAAATTCGATCCTGAGTTCCTGATGTGCTGCGATGGATTATGTGAATGTGCTGTTGAAGACGTCGCAAATTGAATGTCGTCGTTTGGTGGAAAGAAGAATGGGAACGCATTTTAACGGAATATAAAGTAAGGTAATTAGTAATTAATTAATAAAATAATTTGAAATTTACTACATAAGTTAAATATAGAGTGCATGATACTAATTTAAAATTAAGATTTTACAGCAAGTTTGAAAGAGGATTGGATTGGACACAGTGTGAAGTGTATTTTTTTCTGATTGTTGTGTAATTGAGGAAAATATTGCATGAAAATTTACAAAAGTTAACTAATTATTATTATTGTTAAAATAATTTATGACTGTATTCGAATGACACAAAAATAGTGATCTGCTAGTATGATCTGTGCTATTTACGATGTAATTGTGTTGTGGTCGTGGTCAATATAATGATTGTGGTTGTGGCATGGCATTAGACTGCAATATTGACCATAATTGATAATTAAATTATTATTGCTAATTTAATTTAATATTCTTTTATTGATGCTTAATGTGTTGCAGGTGACGGAGGTCTTGAGATGGAAATGGAATGTCGACAGATGAAGACAACGTCTTTTGTTTGAAGAGCTAGAAATAAGAAGTAATACTTTACTGAAAACGTAAAGTTCAAGGTAGTCAAGTATAAATCAAATCAGTTGTCAGTATTAACTCATTAATGAAAAATTGTTAGATTGTTGTAAAAGCAATTAAATGTTAAAATTAACTTTCGTACATGTTGGCTTTAGATTATAGATTGTCAACAGGCAGCAGTGGAGACGTGTCACCACAACTATTTACAAAGCAAGCTACCTAACCTGGCGGACCCTCTGAAATAGCGGGGTTGTCATCTTCACGTAACCCTTAGTCCTACTAACAGGTGGGTGGAGGGAGAGAGAGAGAAAGAGGTAAATTATATTATCATAACTACATTAACTACAGTTAAAATTATTATTACTCTAATTGAATGAATGATACACATCTATCTCGTCTGAATAAATTATATATTCTGAATTGCAGGAGCTGGTGTAACTGGTCCGAACCGAATCTGTATAAGCACTGACAGTTCAGTTGTTAGTTAATTACTGATTAGGATTACTTTAAATGGATTAGATTAGGTATTATTTTGCTTTGCCGTATTAGGTTCATTAGTAAGTTGTACAAAATGAGTGAAAGTGAGCCCACCAAGGAAATGGAGTCGTCGTCGATAACTACGAAGGATGCGGGAGGAGGTGATAGTGCCACGGAACCGGAAATGACTCCAAATGGCAAGGACGAGGTGCTTGATGAAACAGTTGGAGGAGCTACTCTCACCATCGCTGTGACAGAAAATCCTGGCTGTTCCACGGATGAAGCAAGTAAAGTTGAAGAATTTAAAAAGACCAACTCGTCGAAACGGAATTATCGAAACAGTCAAGTGGTAGATAGCAGTGAGGACAGTAACAGTAATGAGAGAACTGGTGATAATGACACTAGTGGTAATGGTGCTAAGGATGTCAGTGAAAATGAAAATAAAGAGGGGGATCCACCAAGTATTCCAACTTTAGATAGCGATGACACCAACGGTTCAGAAAGACTGGCAGGTCAAGAGAACGGAGGAGCGGAGGAAGGAGCCAGGGTGCCAGAACCGGGAGAACCTGCTGTACCGGATGACGATGATGGAGACATCCAATTCATTTCAGATTCTGAATCTTCCGACTCATCCCTCCCCTTAATGGATGATGATGATGACATGGAACAAGATTCTTCATCGGATTCCTCTGATTGTATATTAGAAGACTTGGAGGACCCCACGACAGGTAAGTTTAAACTCAATAAATTATAAATATGTAGAAAAGTGAATTGATTTATTAAGAAGATTGATGCGAATAAGTTTAAAATATGCATTTTTTAAAAATTGTATAGCAGTAAGAGGAAAGCCCGATCGTAACCCCACCCAAAGCGCAAGTGAAGCTGCTGCAGCAAAGGCAAAGAAAGAGACAAAGAAAAAACTTAATCCGGATTTACCAGATGTACTGAAGAAGCCCAAACCAAAGCATTCTTGGAATGGTCCGCGAGAGTTGCTCAACCGTGAAGTAGGCTACCGTGGAAAGGTGCAACCACAGGTTAGTTTTATATTTTATTTTTTATAATTGCTGATGCATATTAAAATGGGATATAAAAATAAGAATTTTATATTTCTTAAATTCCAGACTGCAGAAGTGTTCCGATCGAGGTTTTATGGGTCATTATTTTCGGCGGAGCGTTTAGAGCTTATGAAGAAACTTGATGGTCACAACGGTTGTGTCAATTGCTTGAACTTTAACTATGCGGGAACAAAATTGGCTTCGTAAGTTATGTTTTTCGTTTTGTTTATCTACTTATAGCTTTACATCTCATGTGTAGACTTACATTATACGCAATATAGTTATGTTATCTTTTCTTTTATGGAATGAAATTAGTGGTTCTGATGATCTCACAATCAAAATTTGGAATTATGGATTGGGAAAGTTGATTACATCGTTTCAGTCAGGTCACAGAGCCAACGTCTTTCAGGTACATATGTCCATACTAAAATCTTGCAATTATCGATGAGTTATATTTTGATTAAAAATAATATTTAAGTAAAATTTTCTTCAATTCCTTTTGCAGGCAAAATTCTTACCAGTGCTTGGAGTAGACAATATGATTGTGTCATGTGCCAGAGATAATCAAGTCAGACTTAACGAATTAGACGTGACTGGGGAAGTCGCATCATCACGGAAGCTGGCACAGCATAAAGGAGCTGCTCACAAGTTGTCCGTGCATCCTGAAAACCCTCATGTTATTTTGAGCTGTGGAGAGGATTCGGTTGTTTATAGTATCGACATCAGAGAAGATAAGCCACAGAAGTACGTAATTTAGTTTTTTTGCTTTAAAAGTTACCCAGATTGTCGTTGACAGTAATAGTAATACTTTGAAATTCTGTCCTTGGTTTTCAGGCTAATAAATGTTCGAGAAAAGAATCGTAAGGTTGCACTGTACAGTGTCCATTCTAATCCACTAGCTCCTTACGAATTCTGCGTTGCTGGAAGAGATGAGTACGTTCGAGTGTATGACGCACGCAAGTTATCAACTTCGACTGTATCAAATTCGCAAAGTGATAGTTCTGCCTCTACTCCAGAAGAAAGCAACTCACCCTCATTGAAAAGATTTTGCCCTCAACACCTAATCGACTCTCGTGCTAAGGCGCACGTAACTGCAGCTGTATATAATTATAATGGGAAGGAAATAGTTGGCTCTTACAATGACGAGAATATTTATCTGTTCAATGCCACGCATTCAGATATGGCTGACTGTATAAAAGTCTATGAAGGTCATCGCAACAGTGCGACAGGTATGTTTTCGAACGTGTTTTTAATGCAACGAATAAGGAAAGCTTGGAAAATAGCCTTCTATTAATTTGGGGGAAAGCTCAAGAATAACCTCTTGTTTTATTGGAATGTGTCATTTTAGTGAAAGGTGTCAATTTTTTCGGAGATCAGAGTCAGTTCGTCATTTCGGGATCAGATTGTGGGCATATCTTTATTTGGGATAAGGAAACTGAAAGTATCGTGAATTTCTTCAGGGGCGATGAAAATGGAGTCGTAAGTTAACCATACGTATAATTAAATAAAGATTCGACTTTTTATAATGTTTGCAAAGGTAGGCGAACGAATTAACTTTCCTCATTTTAATTTCATTTACAGGTCAACTGTTTGGAACCGCACCCAGCAGCCCCAATCCTTGCGACAAGTGGACTTGATGATGATGTTAAGATTTGGATTCCATCGAATGAGAAACCTCCTAAAATGGGCGATCTTACTGCGACTGTTAGGCGAAACCTGAAAAAGCGAAAGGAGGAACTAGATGATCAAGCCCTTGATGGACATATGATGCTGGCCTTATTGACGCATATGAGAAGAACTGAACGTCGACGCCGAGTAATTCTGCAGTTTTTAACAAGTGTTACCTAAATAATGACAATTCGAATTCTGAGGTAATAATGATTTTTACTATTTTAGCGTGAAGCTGGGGACTTGTCGGCTTCATCTTCCGATGACGATGATGAAGACGAAGATCCTGGCGGTGCTGAACTACCCTACCGTAATAATGACTGTCGTATTTCTTAAAAGTTAAAAATACAAATCGAAATAGTGATAGCGTAATCATCTTATTATATCTTTGTCTATGTTATAATAATCCCCTCACTTACATAATCTCGTATTCTACGTTTTAACGCTAACAGCTCTGCGTTTATGATTATTATTGATTATCATTTGAAAGTAGGCTTAATTAAATTAAATGGGATATGCATGTGGTCACTGCGACGTGGTGAATTAGGAACATTGAAAACAAGTATTTCCGGTTTATTTTAATTATATAGTCTTTACTTACAAATACTATTTAGATGTAATTTCCTCTCATTATAATTTAATCTACTTGTAAAACTTATATCTATCTATGTATGTTAGATATATCTATGTATGTGTGCATGTCCCTTATGCAAATCGATTTAATAATTATAAATAATAACGCACTAAAATCGAGATCCTATAAATGTTGAATTCTCCTTCATATAAATACCCCGATTCGTTTTGTAGTACACCGCCCAGTGATTTCGCCAATAATTGGAGTTTAGTCTTTATTCGGAGGTACATTATAATGAAATGAAACAAAATATGGTTAAGTTTATATGACACAAGACGCTATCGACAGAAGTTATTGTATTATTAAATCCTGTTACTTAATTCTGTACGAATCAATTAAATCAGTTTAGGTATTTATTGTAAATAGTGAATATGCGTACCTATTTCAGTAACACCATCGAATCGAATAAATTTACTCGAGTCTATATCTATTACCAATTCTAATCGTTTTCTAAAACACATAATTTTTATGCCATTTCTGGAGCAGTAATGCGTAGTACACGTGAGTATTTAATGGTAGTCTACCACTGGTGGTTTTGGTTTTCTAAAACATAAAACATGCATCTAATTAGTACACCCCAAAAGGACGACACGACAGGATATAAAGGTTGCTAAATGACATCTTCCCCGGGATGGCGCAGAGTGGCACCGCTCCTAACAATGCTAGATGTTGAATCAATATGTGATACTCCGGATATGTTAATCTCAAAGTTGTTCTAGGGAAAACAAACATTCTTCATGAGAAGGGAGAAAGCTGGATTAAATACGCACACATAATATATGGAACATGCTATATTCATTGTCGAACTGTGAATGATAGGTCACAAGAAGAACGGCAATGATACAAGTCCTTGAGCCATCACATTCACAGTGGCACAATACTTTGCATACTTATTTTTAGTATATAAACCTTGCCTTGATTTAAAATGGGAGCAACCCTTAAGTTAAAGTGAAATATAGAACAACGTTGTTTTGCTTAAAATAATTATGATGAATCGATAAACAATTATTCATCTTGTCTAGCATAGACACGGATAGAATAGAGGGCAAAGTCTAGTGACGTATGTTCTGTGATTTGTTTCACCAGAAATTTTCAAGAAGTATAATATCTTGATTCGTGAAATTATATCCTCGTGAATTACATACAGCTTATGTAGGTCGGGCTCAAATTATATTTAATGTATTCAAATATGGAGGAGATACCTGCGGAAACTCGGCTTCAGAGTGAAATAGCAGCCTTGAAATATAAAAATGAAAGACTTTCTCAAGAGGTATGTCAAATCAATCAAAGGGGTATATAACTCGGTATATATGGCATATTTTATTTCATGGAAGGATTACATTAATTTGTCGTTAAATGTTTTGAATCATAACAGCTTCGCGAAATAGAAAGTCGTACAAAATCCAAGGAGCAGACGAACCAATACCAAGCCAATGAGATAGACTCGTTGATGGAGACGCTTGCAAGGGTCAACGCGATAAACAGTTCATTACAAAAGAAATTACAGGTAAAATCATACAAGATGAAGAATTAGGGATATTATTCAATTGAAATCAAAAAGGTAATTTAGGTATCTGATTTGTAATTTGATATATTTATTTGAAGGATGTTGAAGAGCAAGAGAAGACGCTCGGGAATACCAATTCCCGTCAAGAACTCGACATCCAGAAGCTGAGGCAGGAGAAGGAGCATTATCAGGAAAGAGTTGTCGATTTGGAAAGTCAGCTTCGGTACTGCTAAAAAACTACGAAATAATTTTGTTCTATGACTTTTGTCTAAATACAATTTTCTGTTTTCAATTAAAAATATTTCATGGGAATCATTTTGACTACTCTCAGGTCTGTGATGATCGATCGGGAGGCTGCAGAACAATCAAAGGATTACTCACAACGAAGTCTAGTCGAATTTTGCAGGAAAATAGCTTCCGCAATAGACTTTAACGATGAGCAGCCTAAAACGGAGCTTCTTTTAAAGCGAATTTACGATATTTATCAGGTACGTCTTTGGTTCGCTTATGACCGTACTTACACAAATTACATAAAACATAATGAAGCATTATAGCCAGCTCATCTATTATTACAACAATGACAATAAGTAATTTGGACCTATATCCTTTAAATAAAATTTGCAGGAGAACTCCCGGTTCAAAGTGTCTTTATCCAATCTCAAGCAATCCATGGACTCGTTAGAATTCGAAATCAAAAATTGTAATGAGACAATCGGCCGGCTGAATAGCGAGAAGGAGAATCTTAATCAAGCGATTGTCTCTTACCTGACCACAATCGATCTGCTCAAGAGAGTAAGTCTTAATGTGCCCCATGCCATTTCCCAAACGCAAACCTGAACTGTAACTGTAGTGTAGTGCCTTGTATAATGTTGTCCATATATAAAAGTTACGCAACCACAGTCCCCAAGCCTAATTGTTTTCCCTCAATGAATGTCCTACAGGAAAAGGAACAACTTTCTGCAGAGAAGTCCTACATCAGCTCCGAACTGGGTAATTACCGAGAGAAAGCTACCGACGCTCATAGGGCTGTGGCCAGTCTTGGAGAGCAAACTAGAAGTTTGGATCACCAAGTTCTTTCATTAAAGGGTAATAATGTTTATTCCTCCTATGGACTAGCTATTTTTTCTCTTGTACATGGACAGTTTTGGCTTATTAGGCTGTAATTAATGTATAAAAACAACTTTTCGTCTCAAATTCCAAATAAAATAGAAAACCTTCAAAATGCGGAAGACCGTGCATCCAAGCTGGAGAAGGAGCTGAAAAATTTCCAAGAGTCTGTGGCAATCCAGCTCTCTTCCGGATCCAGGATTGTGGATCCCACCCCAAGTTGGATACGAGAGCGGATTAAGGACATCCAGATAGAACTTAAGGAGAAACTATTCGTATGACTTTTTCATTACCTGCTCTTGTTTGCTTAAGCATTTAGTCGATTAGGGTTGGCTGATGAAGAAGCCAAATGAATATGTACTTTCTCTTGAAAAACTCCAATCCAACAAGGGATCCCGATCCAAGCCATAATGAAACATTTTTATTATAAACCAAAAGGAAAAAAGTGTTTTGTGTACATGTCTCTATCTGTATAATTCTTCTTATAATGCTTTTACCCATAATTAAATCAGGGAAATGACCAGCTGCGGGAGAAAGTTGGCCGGATGCATGAGACAATCGAGAGGCTGGAGAAGCTTCTAGCGGATTCCAGGATGAAGCAGGATGATGCTCTTGGGGAACGAGCGACAATTGGAAAACGTCTTCAAGACACGGAGGGCCAGCTCACCACAATAGAAATACTGAATGAGGGCCTGAGAAAGGATAAAAATCGGGTAATTGACCATTCATTAGTTAATCATTGTTCATTTTCTTACGAGACGATGGACTTCTTATCGTAGGGCTCTTGAGTAAAAAAAATTAGGAGTTGGACTTACCTACTCAAAGAGGTGTAGTGGCTCATTTGCCAATAAAGCCAATATACAGCTACGAGTATATCGGCACTTTCATGTAATTTGTTTCATTCAGTCAGTCCTGTGTCGTTCATTAATAGTTTAACTTATGCCTTGATTGCGAATGGGGAAATCAGAGAAATGCCTTTTTTTTATCGGGGTGAGGTAGAGGAGCAAATCGCTCATTATACGGGGAACAAATGTTTTTGTTAGTGAGTTAGCCTATCCTATACTAAACCGTTTCCTTTTATTTTAGTTCATGCAATTCTTGGAGAAGCTTGGGAGCATCGTTGGACTGGATGAAGTTTCACGGGAACTGGGCTTCGACTTACAAACGGATGCGTTGCTGGCCAGAGCCGAGCAGTTGACAAAGTTGGAGGGTGATCGACTAGCGGATAGGGTGAGTATATAAGATAAATATGTACTTAAAGATTTTCCCTGGAATAGTAAAATGTATTATTAATTAATTAGTATAGTTAGCTCTCACCATAAAACGTTTTAATTCTAGACTGCCACAGTCTACCAACTCCAGAGGAGGTTGCGAACTCTCAAGGAGCAACTTGAAAAGAAGGATTTACACTTGGAGATGCTCCGCAAGAAAATAATGATCCTTGAGGAGAGTGTAAAACTACGAACAAGTTTAGAGCTGGAGAGGGACGAGTCCTGCTCAAGAGCCAAGAAATTCATGAAACAGGTAGAACGACTTGAGTTGGATCTCAAGGATGCTCGCGTGACAATTAAAGATTTGAAGTCTCAGCTAACTGATGCTGCCGAGTATAAGGTACATACGTGCATATTATATGAAAGTCGATTCGATTTAAGTAAGATGCTTTTACTCTTTTATGTTATTTTTGGATGGGTTTTAGTTTAAAAAGAAAATCATTCTATATAATTTCCAGATAATTGCCTTAGAAAGAGCCAGGAAAATTGAGGACAGCGAGAAGAAGCTCAATGAGCTGGAGCTTCTCCGATGTAAATACAACAGGAAGGTGGGCTTTCTCAAGGATCAGTTGAAATCATACAGGGATACAACAACCCAAGAGAGGGATCTACATGACCATGCATTCCAACGGTTGAGTGAGGAGCTGAACGCGGCGAAAAAGAATTTATTGGAAGCGAGCAGACGGGAAGCACAGGTAAGTTGAGATTGGGGGAAAAGATTATTTTTTATCAGTTCTGCATAAATCATATATTTCCATTTCCAAAGTATGCCTGTAAGAAAGTGTTTCCACATCCATAAAATGATAAAATGTATGTTTCTGTCTGAATGATATTTCAGCTTCTCAACTTGCGAAACATGATCGGCAAGATTCTGGGGCTAGATTGGTCCAAGACGGTGGTTCCCGACTATGAGATGATCTCCAAGCTAGAGAAAATTGTGCAGACGAACAAAGAGTTTGCTCAGGTTTCCCGCAAGCTCACGGATAACATCAAGATGATACCCCAGACGGAAGAGGCTACCTTGGATTTTTGTTCACCGAGGTGTTCAGAGGATAGCAATGGGGATGATATGCATCATTCCAGGAGGAATTTTTGAGGTCTTCATGATGAAATATGTAAAAAAAAAATATTATCTACCTATGCATTTGCAATTAAATTAATGGATTGCCCACACTTGCTATTTTAACTTGAGATTGGATAGATTTAGTTAGTGCCCAATTAGCTCGGGTATGGTCGGGTGTTCATCTTTCAAACTGAATGTCTATTTTTGGTCGAAAACTGCCACTTATCAGTAGTATCTAGTGTCTGACTTGGGAAAAGTTAATGCAAACAGAAACATCCCAACTGTAATTAATTATTATGTGTAATAAATAGTTTTCCTTGGCATGTCTCACTTTACCCCAGATGTTAACTTTGTGTAAAAAAAATATATTTAATGATGGAAAGTGTATTATTTTTATGAATTGATCATCCTTAGACCAGGTTTCGTAGCACGATATCAATCCGTATTAGTTGATCACAAGCAGCTTTAGAGGTCAAGAAAAATCCCACTTTCGACATGTGACATGAGTACTTACGCAATGTCGCGATACATAAGATAAGAGTAAATGTATTGTAAAATGTAACCACGAATAAGAGCCGCTGAATATGTTAATAAAAAAGTAAAATTATATTCCAATTTAGCCATTACTGCATTTTTGCTTCCATGAAATTTTTTTATAAACAATTTTATTGCATCTAATAAAATCTGATATTTTCAGATAAAATTATTTTGTACACATGAACTTTTTACAGAGCATCTAGAATACTTTATGTAGGTATCATATAGTTAGGTATATCATAAACAAAATTATGAGTAATGATATTGATTTACTTATGTATTAGGATATTATTTTCATATAGGTCATAATAATACAAATCCGTGCTATTTTCTTAAACATTTACATTTACTCGCTAATCCTTAAATATGAGATATTCGTCATACAACACCCGACCTTAGATAAATACATGGATTTGGACTAATATTTACAGGATATTACATACAGGAAGGTGATTTGCCATTGAATCAAGTTATAAGCACAAGCCTACTCGCATTCAGATTACGAAGAAAGAAGACGCATTTTTGCAAACCTGGTTAGATATATTTTGCACGCCTCCTTTGTGTTATAATTATAATTATGCATATTATTATTTATTTTAATTATTAACTACTGACTGAAAACCCATTCGGGTCATGTAGTACGTTATTGGATCACATCACACATTTCAAACAGATCAGAAGAGTTCAACAAGTTAAAAATAAAATGACTGCTCGGTCCGCAATCCGCAATTTTAGTAAAATGTCATTCCTAGCATATCATAGCCATTGATTCCTATCAACACGATTTTAATACATATATTGCTAATTTTAGCTGCTTTCCTAGCGAATAATATAATCCTATTAAAAACTAATCCTGATTTGTCATTAATTATACAGTATACGTTCTACAGTTAAACCCTTGACTCGCCGTTATTAGTTAAATAGGAACTTGAATGATTGAAAATGGTTGATATGCTTAATAAGTTTACTTTTTCCAAAAACGTTACATTACCTGTCACTATAATATCTTTATCTAATATATTATATATTATAGTTCATACTTTGCTGTCAAATATAAAACTATTTTCCATGATCTGATATCCTTAAAATAATTTACTTACCTGTCATGTCATAACTATAGTTTGTTGTAGCACTACATGCTCTATACACAATATAATATGTAAATTGAAATTATCTTAAAACTATTTGATGTTTTAAACTATTCTACAAAGTTAGGAACTTTCACCGTGAACTTACCGTTGGATTCAACAGTAGCTTAATACCTAATATAACTTGTACGCAAGTTTATGTATGCATCTCTTACGCAAATCATTTATAGTCTAAAATGTACTAGACGCTTATAATTTGTAAGTATACTAATGCTGGTACTCGGTAGAGTTTAGCTCAAATGGTAAGTTAACTTTTTAAAATCTTAAATGTGAAAGATTTCGTACAAAACCGTAAGCATATTAAGGATATTGTCAATATCTAATAACGAAATGGGGAGAAATATGGATGACTTTCGGTCAGAATTCTTACTGCAAACAAAAGGAGTTAACTTTTTTAAACAAAAATATTTAGTTTTCTAAAAATATTAAAAGTAAAGCAAAAATGTCATGTCATCTTCATTCTGGTCAAGCGATGGATAGTAGTCCAGTCAAGAATTCAGGAAGTAAGAAAACAGCAAGGAAAATGAGATTGGGGCAAATTGATATTCCTACCTGGATCTGGAAGATCTGCTCATGTATCAAGCACCACATAAGAAAGTATCTAATGTGGCACACCCAAGTTCCTGCCTGCATATTTGCGAATTCTCACATTTTTTCACCTCCGAATAGAACCCCTTTATTAATTAACTGGAGGATGAATGAGATCATAAGCTTAATTGGAGATCTCATATAAAAATGACACGCCACTCGATTCTCATCAATCCATCTTCGTGAATAATCAGACAGTAATTATAGCCTTCCCAACTGGCATTAAAACAAATGGTGCAGGAGGATGTGGCTAATGAATAGGCAAATGTTTCGCATAAATTTTCGCCGAGTGTGATGTAATGATGGAGATTAGCAAAATAAACAACACTGCAATGCAAGAAGTGGAATGAAACGAGTGTAACGTAACACGAAGCAGCTTTCGCATTCGCATAAGTTTTGTATTTGTATAGTTGGTTGGCTCTTAATTGCTTCTTCTTACTTTGGGGGACCTGTGGTGACTCGTTTCTTTCTCTTGAAGATATATACCCTTAAGTGAAGTAGCAATTGAAATCATTTTTATCAATTACATATTAAGATGTTCACAAGAAGTAGCAGTTGCAGACTCACATACTTACCATACGTTACAATTTAATTACAAACAAAACGGATAATAATTAAAAGTATTTTCCTAACTTTCCCAACCCAATCAATAAAATGCAAAAGAGTCAAGAAATAATAATAATAGATAGCAATATGGCAAAATAGTGGTTACCGAACATCATAAGCTCGGGTACGTTATTATTATTTTTTTTTTGCAGAATTATGAAAACCTAGTTTAGGTGACATGGCATAGGTGTAGCGAAAACTATTCAAAAAAAATATCGAGCCATTACGAAGACCATTAATGGTGACCATAGGCAGGCCAGAAGGGCAGCCACTTAATTACTCCACAGATTATTAGCAATGTTGACTTAATGAAGCAGTTGGCAATAATGTCGATAGTCGATACTTTGCCAATACCAACATACGAAAGAAATTATTTTGTAAAGATGGAATTAGATAATAATTAAGGGTCTGCTGATGATAGGAGGGGAAGTAAAGTAAACAGCATTTTGTTGTAATTATTTTCACTCCTGTTCTGCATAAAAATTACACTCTGCATGGAATAATCATTTGATCATGAGAACTGATCCTGATCGTGAGCAATTCATGAACTGGGTTGATTAAAATCATTCAAGCATATGCATATTCATTTATACTGTGATGTGGATACCCTTTCCTCTTCAACATCTGCCGTTTCTTCCTTTTTGTTATTTTTTTTAGCGAACCACCACGATTAAGCACATGCAAACATTAATGATGCAACGCAACAAACGAGATGAGAATGAGATCAATTTGGACTGAAGACGACTGTCGTCACTTGGTGGTGCTGGCTGGATACCAATTACCAGTTACGGGTTTGCCTAGCCATTAATTTAGATGCTAACTAGCTACTTGGCTGTCGAAGTTGATAAATAACACCTTTAGTGTTGGATGATGATGAATTGATGAGTTTGCTAAAACCAATATTTAATTTAGTTGAAGATCTCCTTCCAAAGAATTTCAGGTGTGGTGTCAATTTCTTATGTAAAGTAACAAATGTTTTTTTCCCATGCTGGATGCAAAACCAATAAATGTATGTAAAAAGGGGAGTCATGCAATAATAACAAGGGTACAATCTGGGATGCTAATATGTAAATGCAAGTTAAAAAACTCAAAATGAAAATAAATAAGCAAACAAAAGAACAAAGCGGTTTTTTTCGATTAAAAATAAACTTATTAATTGAGCGTAATCTAGCCCAATTATTTTAATTGCATAATATTACCTTTTATATAAATATTATTAGTAACAATGTAGAAAAATCACCTTTGAATATGAATACATCTATAGACATAGACAGTAAAAAAACTACTACAGTAAATGAATACAATAATTAAATAAAAAGTAAATGAATACTTTTCTTATCTCACTAAAAAATAAAATGATGATATTATTACCACATACATAATAATATTAATTACGATAAGATACCTACTACCTACCTATCTACTATATAATATATACCTTGTCAACTCTCGAACTGGTACACTGAGCAGTAAGTAAATGTTAATCTATCTATGATACAGAATAAAATCGACAATTGTATAGGTATGTATGCATGAGAGCATGATATTGATGATGTACAACTACAACTTAAAACATAAACGAAATCAGAGAAAATTAATACATACGAGGAAAATGATTTACATAAAAAACCGGGATACATTTCTTGTTCACCATATTACATATTTTTATAAAATATGTATCTACCTAAAATTTAAATAGTTTCTGGCCCAGTTGCGGTCACCAGTTCCATTCACTTACACTCACTCGAGTTATGAAAAGTGAATAGATTTCACGGGGGAATAATTATTCACCGCAATGTAAAAGGGTTATGGGGACACTTCAGTCTTAATTTGAGAGAGGGAATTTCCTGTCGGGGGAGGGGATGAGTTCCCATACCCAGTCACGAGTGACAAGGGGCCTCCAGCAGAGCCTAAATTAATTCCATGATGGGGTCCAAACATACCTCCATGTTGATGCATGGGAGGATGGGGGCTTCCCATCGGGCTTCCCATCCCTGCACTTGGCGGATTAATTCGCTTCTCCTTCTGCCGCCTGCTCCATGAGAGTAAAAAAAGAGAAAACAAAACGAATGTACAACCTCACTTTTTGAAGGAATTGACAGATTTTGGAAGAAGACAGATAGGATGTTATCATCACCCCGATGATATAGTTGATAGATAAGTAGAGAGATGAAGATGAAAGATAAAGATGTGAAATTGACATTCAATCAGTCAATATCTGCAATTCAAAGCGCCTAAAAACTTACCGATTGCAAAACCAAACTCTGACCACTTCCTTCTCCATGGTTAGGTTGTCGGCGAGCATCGAGATTTCTTCGGAGGTGGGCTTCGGGTTCTGAATGAACGCACGCTCCAGTGCCACTCGAACAGTGGTCTCGATGGAGGTCCGCTTCTTCCTCCGGCGACCGATGGTTTCAGGGGTGGTGTGGGGGTTGGAGAGGGCACTGGGGTTGTTGAGGGAGTTGTCAGCATCCTCCAGCCACTTTTGGAGGAGGGGCTTCAGCTTGCACATGTTCTTGAATGATAAGTTGAGTGCCTCGAAACGGGAGATGGTGGTCTGGGAAAAGTCATTCCCGTACAGTTTGCCCATGGCGAGCCCAACATCACCTTGCGTAAATCCTGGAAGGGGAACATAAAAATTAAATTATAATTACTAATTACCCACCTCCGAAAAATAGACCTCATTACCTCATTTAGGTGCATTAACATTATTTGGATTAATTTCCCTTACCTAATTTGATACGTCTTTGTTTGAACGTCTTAGCGAACTGCTCCAGCTCCTCCAAGTCCGTGGTCTCATCCACCGGCGGCTCCATGATCAGCCTGGGGGTGCTCCCAGAGTTGATATTGAATAAGGGGGTGATTGCCGTCTGGGGCGGGGTGGAAGGTTGGGGGGACACCGTGCTACTCCTGGTTTGCTGGTGGTGATGCTGCTGATGCTGGTTGGAGTTATTATTGTTGTTATTATTGTTCCCCCCAGGACCTCCCCCGTGACCTCCATGACCCTGTGACAAATGATGTGGGGGTGGTGACTGCATGTGAACCGGGGTCTGGCTCTGCTGCTGCTGCTGCTGGAGGGCAGACTTCTGGAGCTGGGAAAACGTCTGGGCAATCTGAGCAGCTGCTGCGTGCTATAATAAAAAAGATAAACAAAAATAGGCATATTTAGACATTTCTGGGGCGATCTCAGATTGGAAGGAAATGACAAATGACATATGATGATAACCAAAATAAACATGCGACCCTGCCCTCCATAAATTATAAAAACTACTCCCAAAACCAAATCATCTGTTTTAATCATGTTTCAGGTGCATTATTAGCATTATCGTCAATTACTAATTTAACAATTAATGCCCTCATTAGGTTACATTAGCATAAATCAAACCCTTCCAAGAAGGTTCCAAACTTCCAAAATATTCAGATATGGAATGATTATTAAAAATTCAAGGAAGTCTAATTTAGATTCTAAATTTGAATCACAATCAACAATGCACCGGGGGACCGGCGCATAATTAAAAAAATTAAAATATGGCCTGGGAGCAATTTAAATATTTAACTGTCGAAAAAAAAAATGTAAACAAACAGGATGCCTTCATCCATTACCTGCACTTGCTGTACCTGATTCTGGAGGAAGTACTGGGCCTGTGGGGGCAGCTGAGGGCCGCCCACCCCCACCGAACCCGCCGTTTGGGAGGAGAACATCATCAGTTGCTGAAGGGCCTGTTGGAGTCCGTGCTGGAGACCTTGCTGGAGTCCTTGTTGTTGGAGCTGTTGCGCAATAGCCTTCACAATTAAAAAAATTAATGGAGACTTAGTTAAAATTATTTAGTTAAAAAAATGGCTTCCTCCTCCCTAAAATCTAAAACAGATCCTACAAATCTCAAGTCCAGCAGCCAATTAAGAATTGTGAACAAGATAGAGATAGAGGCTCGGTGGAGTGGAGGTCACTATTTCAACCTTGGCAAGAGAAGAGCTCTTAAAAAGTTAAAAGGGAAATGGTAAATTGCACCACCTCAGAAGAAGGAGATGAACATGACTTGCGAAATAAAATATGGAGGAATGGCCAAAGATAGGATATGACATGTTCTACTGTCTTAATTTACCAAATGGACGTAAAACGTAATTTAACACTTAAGCATATTCATATTCATATCATATCCCAAAATCCCTATTCCATAAAATAGCCCTGTTTAGTACTCGATCCACTCATGAAAGTGTGTTAAAATCGGACAGGCTGGTCGGGAACGGGATCGCGAAATGGAGAAATTCTTGGAGGAATTAGCTTCATATTCAAATTAGAAGAAAGAAGAAGCCATATTCCATCATAATCATTAATCATCATCCGTCATATCAGTAACGCTACTTACACAAACAAGGAATAAGGGTATTTTTCAACATGAAATATGAACTCTCCAGAATAAACTCAACCTGTAAGTGTCATATAGTCGTGTTAGTCGTGTATTCACCTCTGTAACACTCAAAAATGAATGCATCTTTCTATATCCATATTCCATATGTGCAGGTATCTACATACTTTGTACTTTGTTCATTCGCATGACAAGATATGATCGGATTTTTTCATGAAAAACGTTATCGTGTGGTATGGGCAGGGGCTAATTGCTGGGGCTGGGGATATGAATATGGAATGGAATGGTAAAGGAGATTGAGATTATGAATGCTATGATATGATATTTTATCTTCCAAATTGTAGCTAAAAACTAACATCTTGAAGGAAGATGGAATTTTAAAAATAAAAATCAATTCTGCAATAAAAACTCCTGATTTTTGTTATATGACATGATATGATGATTGATGAGTGATGTCCAAAGTATAGCCATAGCCCAACATATAAAATACTATATTTTCCCACTCGTTCGTTGTGGCATTTTTTATAGGTATTTTAGAGGACACGTGTGTATGCAAATTGCTAGAATATTAAGAATCATCCCTTAATTAATATTAGTTTTTTTAAAAAGATATATATCCTGGCTATTACTCACAATCAGTCACGTATATTGAAAGAAAAAGAAAGTCGGAATATTAAGCTATTAGCTCCAAAGTTCCATTTTCTTTGAAGAATTTGGGAAAGTGTATGCAAGAAGAGCGTCTTCACTAATCTACTTAGTATTTAATGTACCTTGAATCTACCTATGTGGGTATCTACCTATATGCATTTTGAAAAACTCTTGACTTGAGTTGGTCTTGGTATGACATGACTTCAGAGGAGTTTTAGGAATGGAGGATATGATATGAAAAATATTTCTTGCGGGAAATGATGATGATTAGTTCATGAATCCTTATCTTATCAGCTATTTAAAAAAAAAAAACATTTGGGTATATGCATGGATTTAGCAAAAATATTCCTCCTAGACTTTCGATATTCTTTACAGAAAGTTTTTTTATATCGAGGTGGAAGGAATCCACCTCGGTGGAACGACTACATGAAAAATGACATATTTTTCTTCATCTATTTTGTTGCCTCTGTTCTCTACTTTTATGGACTGGATATGAATTCTTTTACTAAATACGACTTATGAAATTGAAAACATGCTTGACTTAAATTTTATAAAAATAGTTAAACTTCATTATCAGTACCTGTGAAAGCTGTCCCGCTTGCAACGCTGCCAGCGCCGCCTGAACTGATGCGGCGGTGGAGGGTGAAATCGCATGAGGGGAGGGGACCGGCACAATCTGCCCATGCCCATTTGACTGGGGGGATGACAACCCGGAGCCGTTCTTGGAGGAGTGATGATGGGAGGAGTGATGATGATGATTATGATGGTTCAAGTGTCGATGATGATGATGGTTGTTGTTATTATTGTTGTTGTTATTGTTGTTGTTGTTGGCGTTGCTGTTCTTATTGTTATTGTTGTGAAGATGATTATGATGATGGGGGGAGTTGTTATTATTCCGTATCCGGTCACTGGACAAGTTCAGGGCTCCCACCTTGTCCGAACCCATTGAATCCCCATCATCCCCCAACTCACTTCCTGAGTGCTCGTCGTCACTGATGAGGTCTCCATTGAGCCCATTGTCTAAATGAAGCAGACATAAGAAGAAAAAAATATTTAAAATATGAAATTATCATTATGATTATGTTTATGATTTATCATAACTTCATTAATATTCTCGTGGCATGGGTATAACAGGATCAGCATCATGGCATATCTCATATCATCTCATATCATAAAGCTAACGTCTCCCCACGACTTACTACTTGGTTTGTTGTCGCTCTCGCTGTTAATCATGTCCCTTGTAAAAGTATTTCAATTATGCTCATATATCATCCCCCAAACTAGTAACCTGTTTTACAAAGATCCTTATGCCGAGATAAGCCGAAAACAATGTAAAATAGGGGAACAAAATCTGGTACAATGAGCAAAAAATTATGTGCAAAACTGCTTGCAATAATATTTCTTGTTCACAAAAAATTTACACTCATAATTTATAACTCTGGTTAATATAATATTATTGTTATATCACTCAACAGGAATTTGTGTATGAGTTAGTGAGTTTAACTAGTTTCGGTGGTCTAGTCTGGTCGGTCGCATATAAGCTTATCTTATTCAGAATTCAAAACTAATTCACTTTGCAAGAGAAATCAAGTCGATTTATATATTTCATGGGCCAAGCCAAACAACCAAATCCAAATTCCAAACCCGTTTCCCCCTTCCTGCTCGTTATGAAGGACGTGACGACGAGCCACACAGAAGCAGATAATTTAATTCTGTACTTTGGTAATTGCAATTAAAATTTCTGGGGAATAATTAAGGAAAGATGGAATTTAATTTTTTTCTGATGGGGATAATATGGCAGTTTTGATTGAGGAGAGCTGCTCATACTTAAAACTTAACTGAAAGTGAGCATTCATCATGAATCATACCCATGAGCTTTGAGATTTTGAGACTTGAACCTGGATGACCTATAAGACAGGCCACGCACTACATATTTTTAACTTTATCGTTCCGATTCCAGCTTAATTTGTGTTATGCAAATAATAGGTAGTTTCATTAGAATTTAGACTAATTTCACATATGCTTTATCGTATCGTGATCAATCACGATCAGAAATTATTATAAGTTCCAAATTTTGGATAGAAAAGTTTTGCATGCATCATGCATAATAGAACGATGACGTTTGCATATTATTTACATTATGAATAAGGAATTAGAATTCTTAGGAATATGAAGTTACCAATAATCATAAAATATTTCTTAGAAGATAAGCAAATCCAAGAATCCGAAATATAATTACATATTCGATTTTGTCTTCAGAATTATGGGAAGGAAAGCACGCATCGAATGGAAACAGAACATCGAATTTCATTGGAGGTTGGATTGGAGTCGTCGGCAATCCCATATCGCATCGCATCGGTCACAAAAGTTGGTTATGAAAACCAGTAACAATCATAACGGTACGTTTCGGAAATATTAAAACAGTTGAGGAGAGATTACAACATCCTCTCGTCTTATACAAGTTATAGTCATGGATGGAATGGAAAGCATGAAATCATACGTACATTTTTAAACATGTCCAGTTTTCTTTAAGAATTCCGTTTTTGTATTCGGCCCCCGATATTACATTAGTTGCATACGAGTTTTATTGGAATCGTGAATAGTTTTTGAATAATTTTGCTCCAGAAAACCAAAATACAAAAATACAAAACCCAGCAAAAAATCCAATATCCGATCAGACTTGACTTGACTTTTATTCCAAGATTCTAACAAACAATTTTATACATGACTTGTACTTGGTTTGGTTTTGGTCACACACATGCCAAGAGAAGAATATCTGTTCTGTTGCCGCAACATGAATTTCCTCTATTTTTTTTTTGTATTTCAGACATGACATCTCATCCACAACATCTCATGCGAAATTCTTAAAAAGGAAAGTATTAGATTTTGACAAAAGCCAAATCGAAAGAAAAACCAAATCCAAATCCAATCTTGCATTATTACAGAACAACAACTGTTATTAGTCCCATTCCTCTATGGCATCGACATGGCGTACTTTACATATATTTATAATATCAATTTGATATTATCTCAAAAATGCCCAAACTTCTTGGGCTCATGTTCCCTCACTTGCATAAAGCTTGAGAGATTTTTAGAATAACTTTACATTCACGTTGAGGAGCCTGTGACTGTGACCATCTCTCTTTAGAATGGGGATGGAGATGAGAATGAGACGCGAGCCAAATCCAAAGCCAAGCTCATTATACAATTTTTTTTACGATGATCAGATCCTCATCCACATCCTTACAAAAACTGAACTGGCTTGACTTGACTTGAATTTTTTTTATAGAAGAGCCCATTAGTATTCTATGAATATGAGGGCATGGATGGTCACTTCTGGGGGCTGGCTTTGACCATTTTATGCAAGATGCATGTAAAATACATCGATTAAAATACATCGTTCTCTTTCAAAAAAAAATATATATAATACGTGTTCCCTCGCATTAGGGGACGTGAGATGAATATAAAATGGACACAAAATTTCCTTAAAAAAAAAACTTTGCATTATTCTCCGTTATACAAAAGCATTTATATGTATACCTACTTATATCTAGTAAAAAAGTCGGTAGTTATCCATCTTCCACTTTTCCTAGGAAAAAATGGAATTCATGGAATGGAGATGGAGAGCCAAAGCCAAGCCAAGCCAAGCCACTTGGTTTGGTTTGGTTTGGTTAGTAGGTTTGATCGCTTTCTCTTTTTTTTTTCTTTGGGTGGTGGTGGTGGTGGCGGTGTCCGCCGACAGCACATGATGCATAATATTATTATATTCCTTTTACTCTCACCCGGACTATCTTTCAACTCCAGCCGAATTCACCCCTTTTGCCTGGCCATGCAATTTTTCTTTGAAAGTTGGAACTCGGAACCAAGGAGAGTTCCTCTCAACTGTCGAGAAAGTGGATAAATGTGAATCATTGGATACGCATTACAGAGGAGGAGAAGAGGAGTGCGTACATTACAACTTACATAAAGTGGATTATAATGTAGTTAAGTATTCTGGATGGACATAAAATGGGGACGGGGGGAAGGAGAAAAAAAAGGGTTAGGTGGGGATAGGTGCATATAAATAGAAGTAAAATAAAAGTAGGTATAAGTATATGAGATGAGATGTTTCAGGGAAAAAAGCTGACCACGACCATGCAGGGTGACTCCTGCTGGTCATCCATCTCCAGCTCAGTGAACCTTGCGTTAAAGAAGTGGTGCATATTTATTAGATTGCATTTTGTTAAACTTGGAGTTGGGCAAGGTATGATATTATTGCCACGTTTGGATTTCGAGTTGAATTGCATTCAAGAAGAACGATCAGGAGAAAGCTATTTTTCCCGGAGTTTTAAATAGCCTGTATACCTTTAACAAAGACGGGAAAATGTTAAAGGTAGAAATATTTTAGTTGAATTTACTTAAGATGGTTGGTAAATATATTCTCGAATCTAGCTTGAGCATCTCCTCTTTTATAAAATAAATGAGCCCTTCATTCCTACCCTTCTTCCACCTCCACCGGCTCCACCTATTATTACTGGAGTGGTCAAGTTATATGGAAAGGGTTCACCATTGCGTGAGGACCGGATTGGACTCAAGCGTTTTTACTCATTTCCACAGAGTAAATAAGCAATTCACTTTTTTCTTTATTTCTTTTGTATTCATTCATTCATTCATTCTCCTTTCTTCCATTCTTTCTTGTGTGGGATTGGAGAGAAGAAAGGATGGAGAGAAAGCAAGCAATCTCCTAACTCAATGCAGCGTACATAAAACATATGGGGAAATTCAATTTAATTTATATAAAGAGAACAAGGTGCTATTCATTTTCTTGGCTCAGCCTAATTCTCAAGGGATGGTCGGCGGGGTCGGGTTGGTGGACGGAGAAATGGCGATTTCCCCCTTTTTCCACTTTGCTGCCTTGTCTTTCGACTTTCCACCATCAACATCACCAAACCATTCCTATGCACCATCATGGAATGATTATGGTGATGATGATGATGATGCTGACTAACAAAGCACTTTCAATATATTTCGGTGAGAATAAATGTGCAATACTTCATTCAAGTTAATCATCCTGCTTCCTACATAATTCAGGGGGAAAAAACCCACTTACAATAAATGATATGGGAATGGGATGGAGATGATCATGGCCATAGTTGTAGGGACGATAAGAAACGCATTATTTCTTTTGGACGTGGCTACATTTCCCAAAATTTTGTAGAAGCTTTGACTTCCAAACAACAATGGGGGAAAGTTTGTATAAAACTGTAATGACCACATTTACAATACAATGGAATTCCTTCCTTTTCCTTCCTGGATTAAAATGGAATTGTTTACTTTCCCCAGATTAAAAAACGAAACTTTCCCATTGTCAAATTAATTAAATTGCTTTTCTATATTTGAACTAAATTAAAATTCACGTTTTAATTAAATGACATGACTTGACTTAATGAATTAAGTTTATTCGGACCTTAAAATTGTAGTTATGTAGGATGACATGCCGTCATGAGAATCTGACTTTACCTCACTGAAACCCTATTTTAACTCCTCGTCAATTCCGAATAAATTCTCACAACCAAGCCATGCCATACCGTGTTCTTCACACGGTATGGTCTCATGTGGCCAGCAAACATTAAAACCAGAGGTTTTACTACATAACTTCTACATTTACATTATTCTCACATGCATCATCCTCCCAATATGATTTATATGGCAATGGCACCTTTCCCCGGGTAACTGCAAGCCAGTTACAGTGGTCTGCCTGCAATGAACATATTTATAACCGCTGGCCATACAAGACAATCCAATGTAATAATGTTCAGGAACACCACTGCATACTTCGAACCCGACAAGACACACTCTCCATTTCCATTCCCTATTTAAGCACATCTTTCCTTCTTCTCATGGACTATGGAGGAAAAATATCCATCGTCAACGTCACTTCTGTATCAGAATCAGCATGAAAAAATATAACGGGCTAAACAAAGAGTTTAATGGGAAAAGTGGATTTGAGCACGGCTTCCGGGCACAGCAGGAGGAGATGTTAGTTGTTCTCCTAAAATCAATATAAAGCTCTTTATTCCACCATTCCTCTCTTTCTCCGGCGATCCGATCCTCCGACTTTGGCCATTTCACTCTCCTTAACATTCACGGCAACACCAAACCGAACCAAACCAGCATAACAGCATCTCCATTCTCCATGCATTAGTTATACCCATTCTTCCTTGTGTGTTTTTAAGTAATCTGCCTACATAAAAAAGGGAAAGCTGGAACTGGACTTCATGAAAATAAAGTCTGGTCTAGCTCTTCTGGTCATGCATGATCTTATATGAATGTTCCATACTATGCTCCCACTTATTCTAATGCCATCATGTCTTCCAGTCTTCTCTTGGAGGAAGGAATTACGGATACTTCATCCCAATAAAATGGACCTTGTTGAAAGAAAGTTAGAGAATTTTTCCCTTGTTCCCATTCCATTTCCCTTTTGTCAAGCAATGCATCAAAGTGGAACAAGTGTGTCCGTACGTACATGTGTTCTGCATATCTAACAAAATATCCTCCAGTGAGAAATGTGAATCCAGCTGGGGGTCTAGAAAGGAAAATCATCCCATTTTCTAGAATATCTAATGTTGTGGATTGGATATTGTCTTTATGTCCATTGGACATGGCTTTAACTGACTGTGGCGAGGGGAGTACATTTAGCCAAGCCAGGAGAAAGCCAAAGTCCGGACCAAATAGGGAATGAAAAATTGGATGGATTGGATAGATGGAATGGACGTAGCGAGTTTTCTCCTTGGTAAGATATAAAGTGGTGGACAAGAAGAGGGTAAACTGATCAACTGAATCCTAAGACCAAGTCCAATGCAGAGTTTCCCAAAAACATAAAAAACTTTTTAGCCTGCTGTTTTCCCAACCGGAGAAAGTAGTTGGGTGGGATTGGGCTCGGGATCGGACTTGCTGGACTGGACTGGACTGTCCAAATCCGATTATTTACCACACATACCTAGCTTACTTTACTATGTTTATGTAAGTTTATGCATGTCCCTTGTATTATGTCCCTTTTTATTATGTATCATGTTTCTCAGGTGTAGCAAGAATCACATTGTTGAATGGATGGAGGGTGAGAGCTTAAGCGTTTAATATAATATAGCTATATCGATAAGAAAGCTTTTCTTCAGCTTCTTCAGCTCAGCCCATACTATACCCGATCTATCTTGCAAACTTGTCCAGACAGACACGGATTGATGAATACAGAGATTTGGGTGGATATTGGATTAGAAGGGAAAAGTACAGGGATTACTTCTGGATATGTTATATTGGATCAAGGGAATCTTTAAAAATCGCTTCACTCAACGGGAGAGAGAGAGGGACACATTCTTAGGAAAAATATAATTTGAATTTATTCTCCCCTTTGTTTTGGACATGTGTCCTGTCCTTACGGGATTGGGATTGAAAGGAAATCGAATGAAAGGTGAAAGTCAACGTCAGCCTCGTTCCCATTCTCGTTATCCTGCTTGGTTGACGGGTTATATAATATGATGATCATCATCAGTTTCACTTTTTTCAGGGAAAATGACAAAGAAATTTATAATGCTCAACAACATATAAATAAGAGGATAGTTTGAGTTGAGACTCTCGGTGAAAGGTAGATGACAGGAGAGAGAAAAGTCATCATCATCAAAATAAGGGAATAACGTCACCCATCACAAATCATCATCACCTTTCTCCCGTTACATTTTCTCAGGTATAACTATTTAGAGTTGTCTCAAGTTGCTTGGATGTGTAGGCGTTTTGATATAAGATGAAAATGATGATGGTGGCATGATCATAATCATGGTCCATATCACTATCCCCATCACATCACCCTTCCAGATAGGATAATGATTGTGTGAAAATGAAAGTGTCAAGTGAGAGATGGGTGAAAATGATCTACTGACAATACATCTTTCTCCCATTCTTACTGACTGCGCAAAAAATTGGGATTTTATATATCAAAATGGGATTCCTTTGTTATCCTAACTTGATCATTATCAAACCCGTCCATACCTTAGCTCGAGATTGAGATCCAAGCTCGTCATCGTCAATAATAATGATTATAATGAAAAATGTGGAGAAAGTAGGAAGGAAGGAATAAGGAGAAAGGAATAATAACAAGAGACAGAAACAGGAGAAGGTGGTGGTAGTAAAGCAGCCTGCCATAAACATGTACACCTTTCCTTTTCCTTCTGGGATATGGGAAGGGAAATGGGATAATGATTATGATAGGCAAGTTGGACGGACAGGCTCCTGATGCAATTATGAATTATGACTGGGGAAGCTCTCAAGTGACAATTTTATTGGAAAAATGTAATTCCGCCGTATCCAAAAATCCACTCTCGCTCCCATTCTCCCAAATGACTATCGGGTTATGATATGTTTCGTAGGTAGAAGACAGAGGCTGGGTATATTATAGCTGGAGTCATCAATTCAGTTTTCGTCGATGTGATCTGATTCTGATGGGATATTCCTTCCATCCTTTTATTAATCTTTCTAGAGTCTATCATACATATACAATGGCATGGAATATGGAATGAATATATATTAGAATGGGAATAGGTTTAGTTTTAGTGAGGTGAGATCCCGTCTCAGGTCTCATCTCCTACGTGGAAATAGTGCGCAATCATTATCACGCCAATCAGCATCAATATCTTTTGTCTTCTCCTGTTCCCTTCCCTCTGTGTTAGTCCCTTAAGCGCATAATCTTGCCTTTCATTTAGGCTTCAAGCTCGGATTTCTACTTAATTTTAAATGTGAGATATGAGATGATTATTAGAAAAGCTTCTATCATTTCACTGTCTTGTCTTGGAACTTATTACGCCGATCCAAAAAACTAAATCTACCAACCCCGAACATTCATTCTGATCAACCAAAAAACAGAAAGATCCTTCTCATAGTTCATCTCTGAGGCTATTTGAGAAAGTTTAGGAATTTTCCAACATGCAAAACTCTCCGTCAGAAAATACAAAGCAGCCATAAAGAGGGAGCCTAAACAGACATGGGGAAGGAGAGTACGTGCTAGAACTGTCAAAAACTTAAACATATTTATCAACATAAAATTAGGGTGGCTCCCATAGTTCAGTAAGCTATCATCAAGGTTCATCCTCCTCTCCTTCACATCAAACCAGATCAGGACCATCACCGCCATCCCACCACCTCCTACACAAAAGGAAAGTGAGTCTCTTTTGCATGGAATGGAATATTGAATAAAAAATACCTAGTAAACTAGTCAGGGAGAGTGAAAATTCAGCCGGGGCGTATTGACTTCATTTTTGGTGCTTGTTAAGAATGGAATATATAAAGATATAAAGATGCTCGAATGGAACATTGGAGATAAAAAAGGAACTACTTTCTCCCTTTCTTCCCTCCCACCCTCCTCTTCTTCCTTCCTTTTTATTCACGCATCGTATTCTCCTCTTTGTGTAAGGATGTATTTTTTTTCTATCAAATTGACAGGCAGGAGGAGGGCGTGCAAGGGGAAGGGAACTTGCTTCGGGAACGTTTTATTTTATTTTATATTTTTTTGTAATGTTTTTTTTTTTCAAAAAGGGAAAGCACTAAAAATAAATTGTAAAACGGAATTCAATTGTTTACTCACACACAGGACATGTCTCTATTTACATGGAGTAATGAGAGGAAGTTACTATCTTTAGGGGAAACCGGATGCTGAAATTTTCTATAATAAGAGCACCCAAAACCCAACCCTTTTGATATCAAATATTACGCCAACGCAAGACATGGATTTTCTATCTTGTTGTAGCCAGCAGACATTTAACCCCATCCAATCCACAAGTCATCTCATAAAACTGTTTACGAGGGATCCAACAACCTGTGAAAAACTCACAAGCTCGCACACTTCCCTCCCTCCCCTCATGAAACAGAAGGAACAAGTATGAGCTCATCATCATGATCATCATTATCATTTTTTAGATAATAAAAATTATTTCTCAAAAGCAGAAGAATTAACTTTTTATATAAAACTGATATAAAAAATGTTGCATTGTTTACAGAATTGCTCATACATAGCTCATATCGGTATGTTGATTCAAGAAGTTGGAGGAGTCGACAGAATAATATTTTTCATGAAATAAAAAAGCCTCTCTCTGAGGGAGGTGGTGATGTTGATGGTGGTCCAAGTGAATATATTCCCGCATCTCCAATCTCCTCAAATCATAACTAAATATTCTTTATATTCTTCCCATTTTTATTATTCTTCACAGCTTATCACTTTTTATCCCTGGTCATTTATCATCGCCACGATTTCATATTGTTGAAGCTGCTCACTCCAACACACATGGCCATGGAGTGAGGAGTGACCTTTCCGATTTTTCTGTGATTTCTCCCTCCCTCCCTCCCTCCCTCCATCCTGTTTACCGTGAATAATGCAGCGTAATAATACAATAATACAACCATCTACAAAGAGTTCAAATGGGCAGCGAGGAGAATTTTCACAACTCAACTCCTAATTTACAAAATGTCTCATTAGCTTCCTCATATTTCATAATGAATTGCTTTTTCGTCAGTTTTATGATGGGGTGAGCTTGGGAGCTCACCACCATCACATCATACCTTAAAATTTTTCTAAAATATATATTGCCCAGTCAAAACAATAGTAAAAGTAAGTACAATGCATACATAGAAGTTATTAGTTTTCCTCTCCCTCCGTTGTTTTTGGGTAATTTCATTTCGTATTCGTGCCTTAATCTGCATAATGAGCAATGGGCAAGCTTGCTTTTTGATTACATTACCTCCATGAGGAGGTTGATCTTGAATCTTAAGAAGCCAGCCAGTGACCAGACGAGTATGACCTGATGATGGTCAAGCTCAAGCATACATAATGATCAGTTTTCCCTATAATTTTCCCCAGGTTTTTATCAAAACAATGGATATTTACATGGCTATATCACATCTCGTCTCACATCATGCATCATTACATCTCCCGTGGAGAAGTCAGACCAGTATCGTGATCGTCATCAGCAGGATATATCACACATCTCCTATCATAAAATCACCCTAGCCTCAGCTCCTTTCTCTCTCTCTCTCTCTTTCCACTTAAATGTAATATCGCAGATAATAATACTCATAATATGGCATGGTGGAGATGGCAAGCAACCCACCCACCGCACCACCACCACAACCACCACCCTCAGTTGAATTGAAGTTGGTGGAAACAAGCGAAACTAAAACCGGGCTTGTTTTCCTTTCCGAAAGCAAGTTGCGCTGGTTTCGTTGTTTAACTATCTCCCTTCTTATTTTTCTTCCCCTGACGGGGAAAGAGATGGGTAATTTGTTTCTTCAAATATGATGATGAGCTGGGGATGTGGGCAGAGGCAGGAGCATATTTTTCTCTTTAACATTCCATTTTTTTTGCTATGCCGTTTGAGCAATATTGTAATTTGTAATATTCTATCTTCCCCTGGACTGGCCTTGTCTGCAACTCCAGTGCTGCTGACCACTGGACATTTTCCCATTCATTTTCCCCCATTCATGCTAATTTATGAGAGCTCACAAACAATCAGAATCAGACAAGGAAAAATTAAATAGTAGTCTGGACCTGAACGGTTGTGGAGAGGATGATGTTTGGACCTTCCGTTTTTCCTATTATCTTTCCCATGCATGCAGAATGCCCATCAGCAAAAAAATTGGAAATGGAGGACGTGGAGGAACCCAAACCAAATAGTGACCATCACATCGCATCCCTCCCATCCTCATACCTAGATCCATGCACCACACCGCACCACCTTTTCATTTTCATCATTAGTCAACGACAATGACTGGTATATATGACTGGTGGTATGGCGGAGATACTTTATCTTTTCCCGGTTTCCGTACAATATAATATTGCATACGCATATTGTATTATGCCATTATGCATGGAATAATAATATCTATCCGATATTTGTAATTTGTTGAAGAACGTTCTTTAGCCATGCCATCTCCATGTCAGGAACATTATTTTGAGGAGATAAAAATGCAGAAATATTATTATAGGCACTGGCAAGAGTGAGCTTCTCCAAACTCATACTCTCTCAGGAAGGAATAGAATACTAAATGGAAAGTTGGAGGAGAGTCGGGAAAACTGGGAAGGGCAGCAGAATCATCATCGGCGGAGACCGACCAAAGTATATATATGGCTTGGGCATGGCAATGGTCACGATGATCATGAAACAGCAGTGACCATCGAGGGAAAGGGAAGAATGAGCAAAAATCTAGTTTATTAGACGGATATTGACAGAATTACGATATTAGTGTGCCTCAAGCATGTATCCCAAAGGATCCGAGAGAGAGAGTTCCGCACAGGATATACTGCAGTGCACAGAGAGAGTGACCAACCCAACCTTTTATAATATAATACGTCGTTAGAAATGAATGAAAAAAGGAAATGATCCTACAAATAATGCATACCAACAAACCAGCCATTGGAAGGCCATTATGTATATGGATGGGCACAGAGGAATAGAGCCACATTAATATATTTATATTGAATGGGGAAAGATCTTTTCCTCTTGGCTTTTGCTGTGACCATCCCATATCGCCGAAGTCGTATCCATATCATATCGTCACAGGAGGTTTCCATTTCGGACACTGTCCAGTGTCCAGTCCACGGTCGCTCGTAGAAAAAACCTTGTAGAATGGCATGATCATGAATATGATCATGATGATAATGTTGATCTTATTCCATGCGGGATATATGTATTGTATGTATATCGAATTTTTACTATTCATTTTAGTTCAAGAAGAAAGGAGAGAAAAAATTCTTTCTTGAGAGAATGGGCAAGATATCGATAAATAAATGGGAACAGTGACGGAATGGGAATTAGATTTGGAACTAAAATGAATGAGAAAATGGAGAGAAACTGACCACGATACGGGAATGCATAATATGATATGAGATGGGAGACAGCGGAAAGAAAGGAGAATTAAGTAACATGTCCATTGCATTGCCCATATTAATGATATGACATGATCGGAGGGAAAGATAGAAACGAATGGGGAGGATTCGATTTTTTCTTCTCTCATTTGGTTAGAGCTAAAGAAAGCTGTTGTTTTTGATATTGTATTATTCTATTCTGTGGGGTTTAATACCAATCAATATGTAAGCCGAATATAGAAAGATAAATATTTATAGGAATTAACCATCTTAGAAAAGGAATATAGATTGGTATGGATGGATCTCTGGAGGAGGAACGGAGGAAGGAAGGAAAGGGCTTGTCCACTAATTCAAGCTGATCAAGATGCTGATGACGATGATGATGATGAGCCCCGGATTTAATCTAGATCTGGTTGGAAGGGGGTTCCAATTCCAATATATGCAGTTGGGTGTTATATGGAACTATGGAAGTAATTCGTATGTTGATCACGTATTTCCAAGTCCAAGCTGTCCTTGTTCACATATATTTGAATACTTACTTAAGTATAATTTTCTTATATGGGGAAAAATCGAAGAAAATGAAAGATGAGCAGAGTTGCAAATGAGTGGGTAATGAAAGCGCGTGGAACCGGAAGGGAGAGCAGGGGAAGCTGATTATTAGGGAGGGAGGAAGATGAGGGGGTGGAAGGTAGGAAGGAGGGAAGTGTGAGAAGAAGAACTGACTATTCTTATATGAGAACGAGAATAAGAAGGAATGAACAGGGAATCGGGTTCTCGGGTGTCTGGGGGAGTGTGGATGGGGAGTGAAGAAGAAGATGATGATAATAATAATGGCAGGAGAGTTAATTAGCAAGTTGATTGCAACTGCAGTTGTGTATCTGCCATTCAAAAAAGCAATAATCAGAGACACCCTTGCATGTCCCTCCAACAACTCCAAATATAATCATGATTTTTCTTCCCAGTGCAGTCCATGTCGTCATCTCATCCTCGGGTTTCTCACCCAAAAAAGATTCATCCAATGCAAGCATAGCAAATATATGCGAAGGAGGAAGGAAGGAAGCTCCATTAATGCACATTTTATTCAATTCTCCTCATTTTATTATTATGGGGGATATACAAGGTAAAAGGCGTCACCAGCCTTTTATTCTCCTGAATGGCTCACAAAGGAAAGTAAACAAGGGACTGACTATGACTGCTGCACTGGACAGAAAGTAAAAGGGAGAAAGGGAGGATGAGATGGAGATGGAGATGGAGGCGAGAGAAGAGCTACTTTCCATGTCAAAAGTAAAGTGGATTGAGGATGAGGCTGGGAGAACATTCAAAGCGTATTCAGTATTCACACATGCATGCATATACAGATAAGTATATTTTTTGTATTTCCATGTACATGAGAAAGGAAAAAGGATAAATAAACAGAAAAAACCGGGTAGTCGGTAATTCCATATTATAATATGTACTATGGACTGGAGACTGGACTGGACTACCGTGGACAATCCCATCACATTATCGCCTGCCTCACAGCTAGCAACAAAAGAGGAGAAAATAAATGCCTTTTATTTATACTATTAAAGAGGATGAGATCACAGGAAGGAATCCAAATTTCATCTGATGTCCATCGTCATCATCATCGCATCAGTATCGCCATGATGGGGAATAGGTAATGCCATGAGGGAGTGATGTAATGGTCACTTCGACTCGACTTACAAGCATTATAACCACGTTTTACTATGATATACCGAACACAAATGGAGAAATGTGAATTTGGGTTTGGAAAATAAATTTATTGGAGTGGATGAATTAGAGAAATCGGTTTTAAGATTCAGAAATTCCATCATAAAAATTCGGATTGTTTTGAATTCCAATGCCGTTCCAAATGTTTTTATAACCAAAAATGTCAATTTAAAATGTAGGTGTATTCGTGACGTTGTCATAATACTCTGTTGCATTAGGTTCGTAAAGAAATATGTGAATGTTGAATATAAAGATGATCAGTTTTGTCCCCGTCTTCAAGTAATATTATTCGATTCACATGATTCCTCTTTCAAGAGTCAAAACTAGAACTAAAAGAACATTGATATTAGAAAATGCTCAGTATATTTTTCTCACCCCGCACCTATCTAGCATTATGGCATGCCTTCAAAGAACAGAAAATATTTAATCGCAAGGTAAGCAAAATAGGTATATATATGCAGAAGATATAAGAAAGTTATAACTAATACTCACTCTTTAAGATATACTTTTTTATGTTATATAATTCTTGTGCAACCCATTTTGTCATTCCCATTTTCTTTACATTTTCTAAGGAATACAAATCCCACACAACTTGGAGAAGTTTTAGGTGTGAAATGAAATGAGATGATGTGATCTGATGCAAAAGCATTAAAGCAAACTCACGCATATTCATTTTATTCAAGAAGAGGAAGTAAATGGGAGCTGAATACGGCCATTTGCGTCTGATGAAATGGGAAAAGGTCCAGGAAAAGGGATCATCATTGAACATTTCATTGAATGCAAGGAATGTTGTGGTCTGGTTCTAGATATTTTGCTTCCATCCAAACCAAAGCCAAACGGTATAACTCTCCAACTGTACCACACCAGCTTAACAATACCGTATTTCTCCACCCACGAATGGTGTTGGAGGTGGTATGGCCTGGTAATATAATACAGGAAAAGTAAAGTAGACAATAATGCATTCTGCTCTAACTCTACTTTGTATACAATACCAACCACCTTCATTCTGCTCCAGAAAAAAACTGCTCTGCCTGCATAAGATATGCAGAGACCCAAGAAGACAGTTTATAAAGTGGTTTTAATATTGGAGATATTTTGTTCCATTATTGCCAGTGGAACTACCGCTATTCCATTCCATTACCTATTTAATACCCTCTCTCGCCACTCCATCCAATCCAATCCACGCACATATTTAATTGGAATAGGAGATCTGCCAAGTTCCTGAGAGTATGTAAGTAAATCCGTATGGGATATTACGTAACATGAATGTATTCACATTGCACATTTAAATGCGATGGTGGACTGGACTGGACTTGCTGGAGGCAAGCTGGCTGAACTACAGAAACTAGACGAATGAATGGATTCACTGGAACTAGATGCATTATGTACTTTTGCCTAAAGCATGTCACAGACGCATTTAGTTTGGTCTGGCATGATCATGAGGATGATGGTCATCATCATCACTACCGTCGCTATCTCTGGTGGAAAGTGGAGGAGAGTGTTGGAGCACCCGGGGAAAACCGATCAATACATAAATTTTCTTTCCCCTGCTGGACATACACACGAGATACTTAATGGCTATAGTCATGTGGTCATACTTTTCTCAACAGGGGAGAGGAGAAAGCACCAGACAAGGCCTTTATGGAAAGATGGGGATGAGAATGCGTGATAATAGAAGCTGGAAAGCATTCACTAAAGCAGATAGAACTTTCACATGCATTCTGTCGAATGTTGTTCATTCTAAGGGAAAAATGTGATTGAATGAAACTGAAATTATTATTCTCACAATCAGCTTTTATTCACCACAAATACGACAGGTTATAATTTTTGTGTTGGAGCTTTAAGCCACTATAATTCTAAATGGCTTGCGTAAAGACAAGTTTATCAACAGGTTTGTCTCCGTGACTCTTCTGTTGTTGGATGTTACATGATTTTACTACTAAAGAAATTTTGTTATTTTGTTCCAGGGTCAATCGACAGCAAACTGGATAATGCAAATGGAGTTTATTGAAAGTTACGGAAGCAGAAAAAGCTCACAAAAATTGAAAGGCGAATGGCTTGATTCATGGCTCATGCATTTGTATATTATGATGAATGAATGTAAATTATAATATGCAGAGCACCTGCATTTTTTCCCAGGAATTTTATTTTATATGTTCGGGTGAGTGAAGGAATAACGAATCCAAAATATCTACCTTTTCCTTTCTTGGTATCCAGCATTGCGTAAATAACGTTTTTTTTTTACATAGAAAGATTTTTTTCTTGATTGATCCAAATATTTCCGTCTGTTGAAATTTTTTAAATAAATATTAGACATACGTAGATACAATATAATTTTTTTAATTAACTGGATGCATTTTAATCACAATCACAAAGTAATTACCAATCAATCATTTAATACTAAAAATTTTATTTTCTATATCACTTTATAGAACTCTTTCAAAAACCTTTCGTGGCTAATTTCATCCATCAAATCAGTTGTAAAATGATACATACACCTGGCCGTTATAAAAAACTTCAATCTTGATAATAAAAATCATTTTGATGCTATGAATGATGCCACCTGCCTTGCCACCAGTTTTTTCTCCTGACGATCATCTTCATCATCCTCATCACAATATTTGTTAATATAATATACTTTTAAGCTTTAAACTGCCGTGTCTTGTCTTATAAAAACAGATACTTTTATACACACTTATAAATTTTATGTTTCTTTTTATTGCTCGACCGACATCGACATCTTGACGTTATTGTTAAATGACCAGCATGTGCCTTCTGTCGTCCCATCAAACACCGTGAAAAGCCACTTTATCATTATTCTCATCAGCAGACGGATTGATATTTTCACTTTCGTTTTCGAGCCCACTCTCACTTAAATTATTATATACCTAATCCAACCGAGCAAGCGCTTTAAAAAATCAACCATCATCATCCTCATCATCTCAAGTGTGTTCTTCATTAAATTATATTGTAAATAGGTTCTACTTATATGGAAAAGAAATTATATTCTATGAAAATATATTTATCTATTATTCATTCAGTCAACCATGTGGATTGAAACAAGTTGAAGTTGAGGAGGGAGAAGTCATCATGATCAGATCATGCATGCCAGCAGCATCCAATCCAGTCAAATCAGACATCGACATCTGCATGACTATATCCATCCCTTCTTCCTTCACTTTATTCTGTTCTGTACTCCGCAGGGACGGCAATCTAAAAATACTTCGTATATCGTAGTCGTAATCGGAACATCATCATCATCATCCCATCTCTCGTGCCCATAATCATATAGTGAAATCATCCAAGTCATCCCCCTCCTATTCAACTCGCCTCCTCAGCCTCATCCTGATTGCGAGTAACAGATCAGATCGGGAACAGAAGTCAAGACTCAAGATGATAATATCCTAATTTCATGCATTAAAATCAAATAAGAGGCAGAGGAGCGAGCGAGGAGTAAAAAAAGGGTTGAAGTCAATTTCTCTGTCCTCCTTCAAAACATATCCAACCACCACCACCAACGGCAATATCCAATCCAATCCCAGCATTCATTTAGGGAAATCTCACGAGACGAAAAATACTCTGCCTCATTTTCATTTTATATGTTAGATTTAGATATGTATTTGTATACAAAATACAATTTCGATTTTTAGTGCTTCGTTATTCATAATCAAACTATATTAGCCATTTGGACGATGGGATTATGGGATACTTCTGCTTCTTCATAATTTTTTCCTTCTCTTGTCCCATTCATCTTAATCATTTCATCTCACCAGATTTTGATTTCAAGCCCAGTCCCATAGTACCCCATCCCATATGCCATGCTCCTGTATGAGACTGGGACTACTTATAATAGCCCTTCAAATCTCTTTAAAATTAGCTTTCAATTCATGCTCCCATGAAATTATGTTAATTGGCCATGGTTTAAAATTCATAATCACATATGCCTATAAATAAATGAAAGGGGAAAGAGAGAGGGAGAGCTGATTCATTCCTTCAACATCAACATAATCATAATCGCCAGAATGATCAGCACCCTATCTCAAATCTCAAATATTATAAATGCTTGAAATATTTTTTTTACCGACCAAGCAAGCTCAACCCTTAAAAAATCCAACAAAAGCCAAGAGAGTCCCATCCCATGTCCCATCCATAGCGTGTGATTATTGGTTAGCGTGTGAACAGTTTAGCATAAATTTAAATCCATTTGTTTGACTAGGATATTATTAAGCTAACAGGGAGATTTCATAGGCTGGTCCTGGTAGTAGGCACGCCGAGTCATCATCATTCATGAATATATATGACTATATCACATTTGTAACGGACAACCAGTTGAGAAAAAAAATTATCATTATTTATTACAATTACAATTCAAAATGCAAAGCCAAAGTAAAGTGTGGATCTAATACAGTAACAAAGTTCTTTAATAATATTAATGCAAAAGGACCGACCAACACCGACAATGACAAGGACAATGACAACCCTGCTGTTCCTGCCATATCATTATTATTAGTATCATTATATTAGCGCCTGCTGCCCCGGTCACAACACATTAGAATAATGAGAAAGCTCAACTCACTTGGATCCAAGAGGAGGAAGGAGACAAAGTTGGGGAAACTGCATGCATATTAGATATAATAATAATAATTTAGAATAGATTCAGATTCAGTCCGACGAGGAGGGGGACTTTATAAAAGGATAATCGTAATGACTAAAAAACTAAAAAAAAAGTAGCTCTACCAACCGTAGAGAGGGATAAAGCCCTTCCTTCTTGATGATAAATCACATGAGCAATAAGCACACAGACAGACAGAGAGACACAAGTGAAGAGAGGAGAAAAAAGTAGGTGATGTGAATTGTAAATTGGGAATGAGTTGATGGGGATGCGAGCAAAAAAATCAAGAGGGGACATCCACATCCCAGAAAAATAAAACGACAATCCCAATCCAAATGATGAACACAAGCCAAAAAAAAACTCCAACTCCAACTTGGAAGGAAGATCACATGCAGAGCCTACTTTAAAATTTGAAACGAATTTGGTTCCCCATTCATCCTTTAATCATCGTAATAAGAATTGTAAATAAAAATAATGTTTGAGTTGGAAGAGGATATTTAGAGATGAGATGAGATGCAGGGGAAGGAAACTGGAGGGTTTATCCGTTTAGCTTTTTACTAGGCTTTTATTACAGAACAGTGGCCTGGCTTGGCCAGGAATAAAGGAAGAGTTATTCCACTTTACCACAGAGAAAAAATCTACTTTGCATTTTTTAACCAGTATTAAAAAACTAACCCAACTTACGATTAGACTAGCAGGGTTGGTGTGGCGGCATGAGCCACGTACGATGTCATATCCCTCACAAGAGGAGGACAAAAAATCATGCAGAAATATGATAAATAGCCATTTATTTGCTTTTGAAAAGTTTACAATGTTTTCTCTCTCTTCCCTTTTGAGTCCGACTGACTGAAAAGGGTTGACAATATTTCTGATATTGTTGCCACTCGCATTAGCACAGTTGTTGCGTGTTGTGTTTTCCTTCCTTTTCTATCACGAGAGTGAGGAATGAATGGAAAGAGTTACAAAGAATAGAATAGAAATATGTTTTTACAATGCATTTAAATTGAATACATTTTAAAATTTTGGGTATAGGCTTCAAATGTGCTATAGGCTATATGCGTGTGCTCACTTTAAAACGAGACGAATCGGAGAATCCTTGCTTGAGTTCATTCATTCACCGACAACCTCAGCCCTTTCATATGGGCAATATCAAATTTAAATTTCTAGAATAGAATATTTCATAGTAAAAAATAAATAGCCTCTGCACATTTGATGCTAATGTTAATATTGAGCATATGCCCATCTCATCTCAGACATCAGAAATATTCTATGCAAGTGGAAAAGGTGCAACAAAAAAATCTGTGTACATTTTATATTTTATCAATCTGAAAGTAAAATGATGAGAGATGAGAATGATGAGATGACTGTGTCCTGCCGTAGCTAAAAGGTTTTTTTCGCTTCTTTAAAAAACGTCCGCTACATTTCTGATATTTTATACCTATTTGATATGATTACTTATACGGCTAGCACAGGCCAGGCTGGTATCTGGTGTTGGTTTTTTTACTTGTAATAGTTTCGTTTTGAAAATAAAGTATGAAAAATGGTGACAAAAAATGTAGGTACCTTACTTACTACAATGTACCAAGCCAAACAATAAGTAGGAAAAGGATACAACGGTTCTATATGCTGCTGGTGTAGTTTTGGACTTGGCCTGTTGGAGATTGGGTATTCAGCCCAAGGAAACTTTAATATTTGTGTAGATTATGATGATGGCATCATCGTCATTTAGAAGAAAAGATTTTTTATGCTTATTTTCTTTGTAAAAAAGTACCGTTGTATATTTTTCTCTCTAGTGTACTCAGCTGCTAGCAGGATATTGGATATTCAACTTGTAAAATTATTTTTTATGCTCATCATCACCATTATCCTAAACTAAACCCATCACAGCATCATCATCATCATCCTCCTCATCATAATATAATCGCAATCGAGTTGAGCAGAGAGAGAGAGAAGTGATCAGACGAGAAGAGATGAGATGAAATATGAAATTTGAAATGAAAGAATGAAATGAGAGAAGAGAGCTTTACAATCAGTCATAGTCATTAGCAATATGTATAAGTAATATAATAGCAGAAACTGTACTTGGGGAGATGAGCGAACGGTAAAAATGGTTACTCGATACTCATTTAAGTACACAAATATATTTCTTTAAATTTGAATGAGACGAATGGAAATGGAGAGATGAAGGTGCACTGGTCGTACCTGAATATTCATTTCATTGCATGTTTAGTTTAAAATGTAAAATGTTTAAAACGAGACAAAACAAAATACTCAATCATTCCACATTGCAGACAAACATTGTTCGTCAAGTATGCTCAAAAATCTGTTCAAGAGAATGTATTGTGAATTATGACATGATTTATTCAAGACGAACTTGAGCCATAAAAGTTTTCTAAATAGACGATTTTCAATTTTATATTCCGTTTTCAAATTAAAAAATACTATTTAAATCGCCTATCTCCAATCTGGCTCCTGAACAAAGGGCCGATTTTAACATAATATTATTATGTAACCCATTCATCACGCATACGCATCTCCCTACGCCTGCGTAACCCAACGGCTGTATTGGCTCGCGCTGGAACAGGAGCTGACTCTCCTTCTCTCTTCCAATTTACTTTTTTATTCCATCAACTCCAAATCCAAATCCAACCCTATCATCTCATCGTCATCATCACGATCATCAATAAAAAAAGGTAAATAATAATGGTCTAATGTCTAATCCACCTTGGTTGAATTTGGATAGGGACAGAGGAAAAAAATGCTAATGTGAATATGTGAATGAGGACCCCTTCCCTCTATTGAAGACCAACCCTTTGAATTTTTTATTCATGAGATGAGGCTGAGAGATGAGATGAAACATCATTACCAGGAGCCGTTTTTGAGCATCAGGCTTATCCTAAGCAAACGAACACTGGTCGTGTTCCCGTCGTATGTTACGTAATGATAAGGATATAAGAAAAGACGAGGAACGAAAGGGTGAGGACCGAGCTCAAAGTCTATTGTTGGAAGAGTTGGAATCGGGAGAACGTGCAT
Source organism: Pseudosinella alba (assembly GCA_034700485.1). Classification (NCBI taxonomy): domain Eukaryota; kingdom Metazoa; phylum Arthropoda; class Collembola; order Entomobryomorpha; family Entomobryidae; genus Pseudosinella; species Pseudosinella alba. The sequence goes on along the minus strand of JAQIXQ010000136.1, from coordinate 9,575 downwards.
TGGCTTGGCTTGGCTCACATTGGTCGTCGTCTTCATTCTTATGGAGATTATTGGGATAGAAGATGAGATGAGATGATATTCAATTCAATTCAAATTCAACAAACAAAAAACGAGAGAAAGGAAAGGATGCAGATGTAGTGTTGGATGTGTGCCCGGCACAAGAGTGGAATAACGTGAGAGCTCATTAAAATACTAAAAAGAGATTCATGCATACATAAGATATGCATGCGTGATGCTTGTCTATCGCCTGAGAACTTTTTTATTATGCAGGCTGAATAGATAATGACATGGATGGAAAGGATTGAGGACACGAGTCTCAGATTCTATTGGGTAGAGTGAGGATCCAATCCTGTAAAAGGGTTGAGATGCGATGATCACAGGAATAAGAATTTAGATGAGATTGAGGTGAGGAGGATGTGAGTGAAGCTCATTTAAATATAGAGATAGGGAATATAAAGAAGAAGCCTATTTTAAAGTTTTTTTAGAAGGGGGCTGGCTTCATTTTAACATGTTTAGGATGGGACGCTTTTTAAAATAAAATTTTATTTCAGTCTATAATTTTTAGAAGAATGCATTTTGGTTTCATATTTTTTCTATTAAATAAAATAAATTGAGTATGAAAAGGCTGTCTCAGCGAGAAATAAATAATTAACAAGAGTTAAAAAGAATCGGAAGTGACTTTAATGAGATCTTTAAGCCAAGGAAATACACAATTACATTGCCATTGCCGCTAAAAAAGACTGTAATTAAACTAATCCTTTTGGCATTTTGTCCTATTTTGTTTTTTATACAAGTGATATTTACAATTACCTTGATAAGATAAGATACTGCTGGGTTCCTTAATAAGAAAAAAATAACTAAAAAGGCAGAAATCACCTCGACTAAAAAGGAAGAATAGGCCAAGTCGTTTGTTATTATCTTATTATATTACTGCTCTACTTTTTTTTTGTAAAATGGAAGGCAGCATCAAATAATAAAATGTGTTAAGTGAAGTGCCTATTAAGCACTTTTACTTCTTTAACAATGCCATCTCACATCCCAATTTCCTATCTTTTTTCTCTAAAAAAATCATTTCGCTCTTCACAAAAAGAGCAATTATTAATATTACACAGTATGTACTTTTTTTTTGGTTCCCACAATTTTCTGTAAAAATTCTCTACTGACTAAACTAGCTCAACTTCAACTTACTCAAGCCAACCTGCGCTATTATATCCAAATATACCACTTGGGAGCTTTTTTCTATATAACTTTTCTTCCTTTTCTGACAGCTTGCGGGGTATTCCATCATCAAATAAAAAAATTGGGGAAATGGATGATTTTACAGAAAAAAGGAGCATCACACTGATATAAGTACTCCAACCTAAGTGCTTTATATTATCATTTTTGTAACTATAGACAGGGCCCAATAGATCTGCTATTAACATTTTTTGACTTGAAATCATCCATCAATTTTTTCTAGTTCCCATATAAGTAGGAGTAGAGGATAGGTAAAGTGGGATTTGGCATTTCATTTCATAATAATAATATATTATGTAACATCCCATATCCCATCTAGGTATATCTAATGTGTAATATCTCCGTTGTAGATATTGCTAGAAAAACACAAAACTGTTTTGCTTACATTTCCCCTCTCAGATAAAAATCAAATCGAGAGGAGAGTGGATTTTTTTCCCATTCCGCAATTTCATTTTATCTTTAGGATGATAGGAAGGATATGATGCCCCAGGCGAGGATGACTCTACTTGACCACCGGTTGTGGATCAATTTTCTACTTTGCTCTTTTCTCTTCTCCCGTAAAGTGAAATGATTGGAAACGCTTTTTATATAGGGATATTTCTATTTATAAAATGTATGTAACACTGTATTGTACTATATAACCCATTTTTACCCAAAACTATTTTTATTTTCCTTTCTTTGTTGGCTTCATCATCTAAAACTCAGCTCAAATTTAACCATATCCTTAAAACGATGACCTTCAAGATTCAATCTTTTTCTCTACCAAACCGTTTATGATTATCCTGGAATGGTGTCAATATCTTTAGAGAATTTTCAAAATGATTGGCTTGCTTGACTGAACCACTCTCTACAACAAACGCTTGTTAGCTTCTTAAAAAAGTAAAAAGTTGCAGTTGTTGGGAACTTGAGAAATCCAATATTATCCAATCGACTTTACCCAACCCACACGGAACCACACCACCTACCTCTCCACTTTATAAGGATATGATGACGAGGATGATGAGGATGATCATGATGTGGCTACTTTTTTTGTTAAAATAAGAAACAAACTGCAACACATAATAATAGCAGGAGCATCAGTAATTTTTAGTAATTTCCCTTTTCCCTTAGCAGAAACCCTATTTGTATTTAAAGGTGAGCTCAGGAAAGTACCGTTACTTGCGATATGAGCCACCCGGAATATATATTGCTGGGCTCGACGACTGCCCCCTCGCCTGTTGTCTCAGGCCCAGGTCTGTTCCGAAGAAGATGGAGCTAATGGCAAGGTAATACAAGACTGCCTTCAGCATCATCATCGTCATCATCCCCGTCGCCGTCATTTTTTATGATCATATCAAATATCCCAGAAACTAGCTAAAACACGCATCGTTTTCCGTGTAAACATTTTCACAAAAAAAATTTGGTCGTGTTGTGAGATGTCCCCTCCAAAAAAATATGATAAAAAGATATTTGGTATAAGTAATACAACCATGCCATATCACGACCGGTGACGATGAAGACAATGGAAGATGAGGATGGAGAAAAAAAGGACAAAAAAATCCGTAAGTTTACCTAAAAAAAAGCTTGACTCATCCTCAGAATATTGATGATGAATATGATGATGATGATGACGAGACAAAAGAGAAATTGAATAGGCAAATACACTTTACGTTACTGGGAATTTTGGGGGAAAATAATGCATGAAAGCTTAGCCCACGGAAATAAAATGCCGAGTCCTCCTCCTGCATAATGCATATTATGTAAATGTAGGGAAAACACTGCTGGGTTTTTTGTCATTTTCCCCTAAAATATATTTCATCCGAATTCTGAATGTACTGATGGGAGTAGTGAGAACTCCGTTTTTTATAATTCAGATTTTTGTATGGAATGGAATGAAACTGTATTTTACCAACCAGCAACTTAGCAAGAGGGAGAAATCTGCATAATATTTATTACATAATAATGCCATATGAAACCCGGACCATCAGTTTCATAAATATTCATCATTCCCTTAATTTTTCCCGACTTTGGAAACTGTAACAAAAAATAATGTTTTGGGAATATGGACAAAAAACATATAATCTAATCTAATGTGGCCGTATCCTCCTTTCCCCTGTGACTGTGACTCAAATGAGGGTAGAATAGAAATGGAATTGTTGTAATCTGAAGAATGGATGGAACCTGTAAAAATGGGGAAGTTTTGCTTTGCATACATAATCCCTATTTATCCATTTATTGTGATTATTCTCTTTCCCTAAAAAGTGGATTGTTGTGTTATGTCGGACCGATGATGGTGACGCATGCATGGGATATAAACTTTGAAAGAGAATGTTACGTAAGCAGCAAACATTAACGCTTCATTGATCTGAATATTTTGTGACTTTGAATAATCAAAGAAGCGGAATTGTAACAGGATCCCTCCTATTTTCTTTCATTTGCCGAGATCACCGGATTCTTATAAAGAGATGAAATATGGAAAAATGTGGCTTAAACGATAAGTCAGAAAAAAAGAAGTTTTTAAGAATAAATCTTTGAATAAATGTTGATTTTTCATTTACGATATTTGAGAGAAGGAAGGAAGCTCTGCTCTAGCTTACGTAATTTTGCTTAAGTCATATCCAAGAATCTCTGTAACAGTTTATACCTTTTTTTAGCTTGTACAAACTAGCCAAATAAATGATGAACTGAGATAGATGCGGATGTTGGTATTTATAAATGTGATACATGTTACGTAAATATAAAAATGCATTAGTCCTTTGTTCTCCTTTTCCCAAAGTTGGGAAAAAAGGTCTTTGCCTGTTTGAGCAATACCCAGGATGAGGATACACCTAGACGAGCCGAAGATCCTTTTTTGTAGAAAGGAATCATCATCAGCTTCTCCAGTCTCCAAATACCTACGTAATTTTGTTTGGAGATAAGAGCTTCCACTTGCCAAATGGCACCATACTGCGAGTTAAGATTTTATTTTCGAAGGGGATGATCACGATGAGCTGGTAAGTATCCTTCAAAAATAATTTTTAGGTACTTTTTTGCCACTCGTTATGCAATCTCAATTCTGCAATTTGGTTGATTTACTATTTATGTATGAACTCATGAAGATTTCTTGCATGTTCACATGCAAACAAAAATAATTCGGATCGTGTTCGATATTGCAGAAAAATTCAGAACTTGGTATTAGGCAATGTGTCATAAACGCATCAATCATGTCAAAAGAAAGCCGAGGGAAATTCCCTGACTTACGAGATATTTAACAGGTTACATTTTCAATTTTCGTCTTTTGACATATCAATCTTTCCATATTATTCCCCTATGGCAGTGTGATATTATGTATGATAGACTCGACTCAACAGTTGATCTTTCATATTATTCCAGAGCATATAAAAAAGATGAAGTGGATTTACAATAAAAACCCGGCCCGGGAGCAGGGAGGAAGGAAGAGGGTGTGAAAAGCCTGGTGTCATGTAAAGTGGGAGCAGCACTAAAGAAAATCTGATTTCATCCGAGGAGGAGAAATAATAAGATAATATTTTTATACCTCATGTCATGTTTTATGCCTAAATCTAGAAAGTCGAGGAAGGCGAAGGGAAAGGGGAGAAAATTTTGATATGGCTGTCCTACACGAGAGCTTTTACATAATATCCGTTCATGTTCGTATGCGGGAAGATAAGAGATATGCCATGATGATTTACATGCAGTGGAGTAATATTCAAAGTAAGTTGTACCAACCTGTAGCTGGGGAGCTAAGACTTCGGTCCAATCTCTTGAGGGGTTCCGCTGTAAGTAAAAAAGAACAAAAACTTTTAGATACGGAATTCACTGTAAGAAATAATTTATAGTTTTTATACGAGGATGCGTTTAGAGGGTGGTCAATAATAAGCAAATCCTTTTCAATTTTAATTAAGTCCCAAAAATTAATTATTTAACTTCATCACCTAAATTTAATCCACCAGAAAGATCATATCTCAGCAGCTTTGCATTCATCTGAATGAGCTCACGCACCGGAGTTTGACAAGAGTACTTCATCTTGACTGTTTCTTAGTATTTATAATAGCACATAATATTTAATCAACAAATATGAGTTGATTTGACGAAGTCTTGAGTGGCTTAAACCTTAAAAACAGTTCAAACTCATTGTCAGTTTTAATAAATCACATATTAACAGCATTTCACAACAATCACGTGGATGAGTGTACGCATACACGATTGCTCACCATCACAAGAAAATGCTTTCTCCGAATTTGGAGTCAATATTCACAAACGAAAAGACCAATTCATGTCCACTTTACCAAACTCAGAATTTGTAACTTCAGCGCTGCTAACTTTTTAGTTGTATAATTTCGAGACAAATTAAAATCTAGGTTTTCGGTGCGTCTTCTTTGATTTTGTCAGAGTTGAAGTGGTATGGTTAAAGTGATATGTAAATCGTAATGAGCTAGTTCAATACAAATATTAATTGTTAAATGAAGAACTCAGACCACATGTTACACAATATGCTTCTTTGTTTATCTTGTATATATCCTTTTTCAGGTTTAATAGTCCAGACCATTCAACGAAAGCTACTTCCAGTCCGCTCAACTTCCACCGAGAAACTAACTGGTTGCCCCAGAAAATTTAACATAACTTTTTTACGGGCTCGGATGGCTTTCCATATCATATCATATCATAATATCATCATCGATACCCACCACTATCAGCACGACCAATGCAATGCAACTGTTATACATATAGCCACGATCATCCCCCTTTCCTACCAACACCACGAAAGGATCCATCCAACCAACCTCTTTTCTATTAAAACTGCTCGCTCCTAGGCTCAGTTACAAATCTGATTCTATGAGGAACATACAAGATCGGGCATATCTTTTCTTCATAGAGGAGAAGCTATTGAATAAAAAAGTTATCCAGCCAAAAAAAAAAAACATTACGTAAGAACAGGCTAGAACCCTAGGAGCTTGTTATACATAGTTACTTGCATGAATGAAATACATACATACATGAACTATGTATGGACGAACCCAATCCAACCTAGCTTATTTCATACATTTAATACATATACAGTATCCAGTTTTTTTTATAGAGAACCAGGGTATATTCTTTTTTTTTGTGGGAAGCAAGCATGATTACGTGATTCATGAAAGTGAAGGGCTCACCTCCACTTCACCAGTTAGTTTGAAAGCTGGCACGATATTTATATTCCTATCATCGTGAACCAAGCTATAAGTGGAGTTACCTTCCAAAGAAACGAAAAGAAACATTTTGAACATATCTCCTCAACTAAGGCTCTTTACTATTTTTACTTCTCCAGCTTTCCTCTTATACTCACTCGAAATATATTTTATTTCATACATCTCATGACGGTAACAAAAGAGAGGACTGGCTGAACCTTCTTCACACTTTTAACATGTAAATTAGCCGATTTTTTTACTTGCTCTATTGGAAATAAAAATGTTGCATAATGTTAAATTTTAATAACTTTACCAAGCAGGCATATGTATAGATTTTTTTCTCTTGAAAAATATGTATAAGATGGAATATATTACATTTGCACGTAACATTACATGTCTTGTCATATCATATACAAATTTTTTCCATCTGACAGCAGCGTGCCAGATGAAGGAAATGAAAGGAGCGTGAAGAACCGTATAAGTTTTTACTACCGTGACAGTTACTTTCGTAGGCATCATGCATGTGAGCATAATTTTGTACATAAAAAGTGTACGATTTCAATATGTCAAATTATGCGTATGGCTATATTTAAGGGTACAAAAACCACCATAGCATTACATAACCATTCCTTACGGTTTTGCTATGATGATGATGCGATCCATCTTTATTTACGTTTCAGCTCAGCAAACATATGCCTGGCATTTTTCAATACACATCTCAAGAAACTTAAATGACAATGGAGGGACGATGGAAGGAAAGCTGATATGTATCTTTTGTAAAAAAAATATTCTTAGACCTATTCCTTTTTTACGTGACAATGAGTAGGGACCTTATTATAAGCATATACCTATACAGACATTACCAGTCAAATAACCACAATAAAAGGGTACATGTCTTAAGATTATCCTCAGCTCGATAGAAAAAGAAATTCCAGCAAGGCAATAATAAGCATAATAATAGCTTTAGATCCCTGACGATGAGAATGAAAGGTAGTTGGAGATGAGATGAAGGAGACTTGGCAAGGTTCAGTCGGAGTGTATATTTAAAAAGTATAAAAAAGATCATGATGATGAGATGAGATGATGATCTCGTCTCAGATCTAAGAAAAAATATAAGCAACGGTCGGACGGACGTCAGTCTGTAGGCCTTTGCATGACATGACCAGGTATAGAATAGGCAATCTTTCCCCAACAAAGGTAACGCTACAGTTAATAACTTTTTTTTCTGAAGATGTTCAATATTGAATCAGGGGAAATGTTAAGCCCTTTTTTCTTTCAGATTTGACCCTTTCGGAGTTTTTTTATACAGTAGCCAAGCCAGAACGGCCACGTAACAACTGCCTTGCTTTAGTTTGGCTTGAGGTGCCTCATAAAATAAAACAAGAGGATTGTGTGGATGCCGTGTTGGGATACAGAGAATAAAGCACGCGTTGGAACGTACGTTGGATTGGATTCCATCCTTTTCTTTAGCTTCAATTGAATAAGGAAATGATTTTGAGCTGGAGAACCAAGCCAAGCCAAGCCAAAGCCAAACCAACGACAGACCGGCTGCATAACCATTAGCCGTCCACATTCCAATTATCATAAATGATAATGATGGCCATGATGATAGCAATCCTGATTATCATTATTATCCAGACCAGAGAGACCTTCCTTGTCAAGTCCTCCTTCCTGACTTGGCCTGACTGACTATAAATAATTTTGGAACATGAACACCTTTCCACTGGACTGGCCATGAACATGGAGATATAAAGATATATTTACTTTTGAGATGGAGATGAAACCAAATACAGAATAAAATAAAAAGGGACTAAAAAGGGTTCTCTCCCGACACATTAGAGAATTAGACAAGGGAATGGCCCGCTTGGATTGGAGGAATGATCAGGAGCAGGATATCAGCTTTGAATAAATTTGTTTTCTCATCTTCATATCATTACCAATCCCAATCTGAATAGAATAAATTTAAGCCTATTCAAAACCCTTTTTTATTCATCCTTCATCATTTTAAAATATTTTAATATATGCATAGGTGAGGTTCGGCAATAGATATATAGAAGCCTACAAATTGTCATTTTTTATTCGCCCCGCATCACCATCATCATCATCATATCCGTCGTCGGTTGGTTTGGTTAACACAAACTCAAGCTCAACCCTTTCATTTTTTATTCACTCTCTCAAGTGGTGATGGTGATGGTGTTGACTGGCGTGTGTGGCATGAGAGGGTAATTTCCATATTACGTCTTGTTCAACACCACCAAGCCTTCCTTTCCGTTTGATTCGCTGTTGCGCCTCCGCTGGGGTTCTCCTCCTTACCAATAATACCAATGTAAATGATATTACAAGTAGACAACAGGGGAATTTACATATGTAAAACGAGGCTATTACATAATCATATAATAATCGTATGCATGACTATGCACAATCTCTTTCCCCCTCCCTCCCTCTCTCTCTTACATAAAATATCACTTTGAGCTGAAGCTCAACCCTTTCCTACTCTCAACTTTGTTAGTTTGTTTTTTATCGTTCATGGGCTCATGTTCTTCGGGACTCACTCAGCTTGTTATTGATATTGATGAGGATGGTGGATGCTCATCTCATCATTATGTATGTATATGATAGAGAGTCGGCATGATCATGAATGTATTTTCAACCCCATCACCATCCCATTACCCATTTGATATTCTTTTCCTTCTCACTTTATCTTTCTATATTTTTTTATTCCTGTGCCGATGATCTGACAGCCGCGGTAATAGTAGTCGAAGGCCTAATCATCCCCTCATTATCACCCTGTGCATGTGTTTCTTCAACATTTTCAATCCATCTGTGAGTCTGTCTATGATTTTTTAGGAAACGGAGTCGTCCCTCTTGAAGGATATGTTGGTTGGGCTCGTTAGATATTTTATTTTTTATATTTGCATGTCTATCTCATTTTCAAATAAACTAGTTCATTTTTTTGTTTTTTTTTGGGGGGGATGGGAATGGATGGTTGGCTCAAGTAATGTGTTATTTTAGTTATTTTACAGTAGTCATCCCTCTGCCATGCCAGCCACTCACTTGCACGCACGCAACCAGGAACAAGATCACAAGAATAAATATAAGTAGATCATTAAAAGCGTAATTGGTTAATAATTATGCTATGCTCATATAAGCTGCTTTTAATTTGGAATATTTGAGGAACCAATGAATAAAAAGTAC